>CATKHJ011169705.1:0-19167 GCA_949750685.1 Vernicia montana | reverse complement strand
CCCACACCATTTCAAAACACACCTAGAGTTAGTATTGATGACTATCTACTACTCTCTCTCTCTTTCTCTCTCTAATTAGTTTTCTTACTCATTTTGAGTAATCTTAATTAGTTAATTAATTAAAAATTAATTTTAATTAATTAATTAAATTTTCAATTAGTTTCCACCCACTCCCAATTAGTTAATTAATTAAAAATCAATTTTAATTAATTAATTTTTCAATTAGTTTCCACCCACTCTCAATTAGTTAATTAATTAAAATTTTAATTTTAATTAATTAATTAATTTTTCAGTTAGTATTCATCCAATTTGATTAATTAATCCTTTTAATTAATTAAAATTGGGTAATTAAGCAACCAAATTATCAAATTAATTTCCTCCGAGATTAATTTAAATCTATCATCCAAAACTGATAAAATAGTACTTCGGTCCGCAAAATCACTCCGCCCACTCAAAGTTCCCCTAAAGAGAAGGTACATCATCTTCTTTCACTCAAATCCCAAACCAAACCAAATCAAATCAATCTGACTAATCCCTAAACCCCTCCACCCCATAGTGGAATGAACTACGTGGGTTTTGATCCCCATTCAATAGGGTACGTAGGCATGCTTAGAATTTAACTCCAAGCCTCAAATCCAAATCCCAATCAATCCCCTTTCCCTTTTATTTTCCATGTAAATATCAATTTATTACTTTTCTTGTAAATTTCAATTAAAGCAATTATTTAATTATTTTTGGAGTAAATGAGCAATCTTGTGATTTCCCTAATACCCATAAGGGCTAGAGAAAATACTTTCCTTTACTTGTGGATGTTTAAATACTCGCTCTTTATTTTTTTCCATGTATCTTATAATTATGTCATGCTCATGCATTATAAATTATCATTATTACTTGTCATCCATGAAATCAATTTTCAAGTCAAATTAAACTAAAAAGCCAAATTGAGATTATTTTAACAAAAAACTTAGTCCCCGAGCTCAACATGGTTCGAGGACTAGTGACTTTATCATTGGGTAAATTAATCAAAGATTAATAAATTGGAGTCAAAATGAATTTTTCCTTAATTTTTTCATTTAAATAAATTAGGGTGGCGACTCCCGAACCCTTTTCAAAAATCAAAAATCAATTTTCCGAGGCGATAGCCGCTTCCAACGTGAGCACCGAAACTCGTACTTTAACATTTTTTAAAAATCGCTTAGCCTTTCCTTAAGGCATAAGGCATTTTCCCGAGCGAGGCCTCACAGATTTACAAAGCTACTGTCTCTTTATTGATGGCGGTGAGTCTGATGTAACGCCAGTGAATCAATGACTTCACGCCATACTTTGACTTGCAATTTCCCTTGTAGCTTACTTGCAATTTCCCTCACAACTCACAATTTCAAATTCATATCAATAACGGTGGTGATGACTTTGTAATTACCGTGAGTCCATCCATGTAACGGTAGTGACTGAACATTCAAGCCCTTGAATACAAAATACTTGACAATTTGTTCAAGAATAACTAGACAGTAACGGGGTGAGTATCAAAATAAGGTTCGTTACTCCTTTGTACAATAAATATGTGAAGTATATATCAATTAACCATCCATACTTGCTTTAATTATAAACGTCTAATAAATTTAAACTTAATTAAATAGAGTTTTTGAATTATCAAAATATTGGAGGAGACTCTAATATGCTCTACTTATATCCGTAGAACTTAATATCTAAATGAATAATGTCAAAAAAAAAAAAAAATGGACCACCAACATTCTAATTAAATTTTGTCTAAAATATCTAAGATTACTCAAATTGAAGTAAAATTAAAATTATATGAAAAATATTTTCCTCAAAAAAAAAATTATATGAAAATCTATTAGTATAATTACTCATTTAATGTGATTAAACATTTAAAATTTAACATTGCATTTATTTCTTATAATTTTTATATTTAAATTTAAATTAATAATTATTTTAAAAAATTAATTATAAAAAATTCATGAAGTTTTGAAGTTTTTATAATTCTATTAGATATTTTAAAATTTTGACAATTTCTAACATAAATTTATCAATTTATTGTAATATTATTACCCACTCAAATTCAAGTGACAATTTCTCAATCCCTCAATTAGTTAGATTCATAATAGCATTAGTAAATTTCACCCAAGAGTACTATTTACTTGAACACCACGAACTTTCAATAATCTTAATATCTACCCAAAAAAAAAAATAAATTAATAAATTTAGGCCAAGAATTACATAAACTGTAAAACTTCAAGAATTTTTTTTTAAAAAAAAGTAAACCTATTTTAAATTAATTGCAACAAATTAAAATTCTATTAATACCCCCCCCCCCCCCTCTTCCCCTTACACACGCGCGCGCACACACACACACACACACACATATATTGAAGAGATAAAGTCCAAATATATTCTTGATATTTACCATAAAATATAATTCGATATATTTTTGAAGTCTCAAATATGATCCTGACATTACAAAATTAGGGTCATCGATCCCCAACAATTAACAACTCATTCTTGTTGCTTCTTTCTTTATTTGTGGGATCCATTTTATTATTTAAGTCAAATTAAAATAATAATAAAAAATAAATTGAAAATTAAAAAATAAGCTCATTGCATCACCAAAACAACAAACTTTTTTTTTTTTTTTTTCTTTCCTTAGCTAGTAATTACTTTTTCTTGGAAACCAAAAAAAAAAAAAAAAAGGGAACATAATAGAAAGAACAAACAACACATGAAAGCCCAGAAAAGGAACAGATATCTTTTTCTTTTATTTGTAACAAATTTTCTATTATTTGGAATAAATCTGTATCTTTCAAAAAAAAAAAAATTACATAAGATCAAAACAACACAATATTTTTATCTTAATGTTATTAAAATTTTGCTTGAATTATATAAATTGTAATTAAATTTTTAAATAATATTAAATTTCACAAATTTAAAAATTATATCAAAATTGATATATATATATATATATATATATATATATATATATATATATATATATATATATATATATAAAACTCACTTTTTTTATAAAACAGAAACCAAAGGAAAAAATCTGGACCATTCATGTGGTTGATGATCAAACACCAAGAGGAGGAGGTGGACCATATAAAAATTGCTTAGCTAAAAGTTTTCAATCTCCTCATTTTTTGGGTTCTGTAACTCAAAAATGACAATTGTAAAAAAGAACAGATTTAGATGAGCGACGACGGCAGAGCTCGCTTTTGACAGTAGATTTAGACAATAACAGTCTCAAATTGGTGAAAGCCTCCCGATCGGTTGACAAATGTATGAAAATTAGTGAAAGAGGTTTGGGGAGGTGAAAATCAAATGAAAAAACAGAGAGAAAAAATTGAATTTGCTGGGTATGAAAAAGGAGAGCAATTTGAGAGAAAAAGAGAAACAAACAAATATATATATATATATATATATATATATATATATATATATATATATATATATACACCTGTATTCTGATAATTGAAAATACATGCTTCGTTCTTTCCTCTAAAAAAATTCCTTTTCCCATCTAATAATTCAAAATTTCAACTCTTTTCATCTTAAATCTTCACAATTTTCTTGCTTTTTCCTACAAAAACTAAAAAACTTCAATAGAAAACTAAGTTACAACTAAGTTACCTAGCTCACAATTAGGTTATGGAACAAGAATTGGAGACTTTGAATTGGCAATTTGGAGGTGAATTGAGATATATAAATAAGAGTAAAAGTGTGAATGATCTGCTGGTATTGGTAATGTTGCTTGGAGTTTAAAGCTTTGTAAATTTATCAATTTGTTTTTTTTATTATTATTTAAATTTGACTTAAATAGTAAAATACTTCCCACAAATAGAAAAAGTAGCAAAATGAAGAAGTCATTCATTGTTGGGGCGCAATGATTTTAATTTTGTAATATTTGCGTCATATTTAAGATTTAAAAAATATAAAGGAGTACCTTATCTCTATATTGAAAGGTAAAATAAAAAATAAAAAAAATTTTGTCCTCTAGTACCGACTTCAAAAATTACTTTAAAATTTGATTAAATTATTTTATTTTATAGCTATAAAACACTAAAATTTTTAGTTCATTATTAATTTTATTTTAAAAATTATTAAATTTTCCTTTAATATAATAAATTTTAAATTTATGAATTTAATTAAAATTTATAAATTTAGATAAAATTCATAAAATTAAAAATTTACCTCATATATTAATTTCAAATCTTTTATTTTTTAAAAGTTCGAAATATAATAAATTTTAATAAATTCATAAAATATAACTTAATTTTTTAAATTAAAAAATAAATAAATAAAATAAAATAAAATATATTATGATTTCTAAATTTTACGAAATTCATCCCTAAAATCTTTAAAAACAATCAGGCGTAGATCTGTATCATTGTCTCACTGTATAGTTACATATCATTTTCTTTCCTTTTATAGAGAATCCCATAAGAAAGAGCAGTCAATTCTTGTCTCTGTCTTCCATTTTGGAATTTTGATCGCATTATTAAAGAAAATTCATGCAATTAATCAACATCATTCTTTTATAATACTAATTTAATTACTTGATTAACAATATATTTAACAACCCTTTTGAAGATTTCTGAGCTTGGTCGCGAGTAATGGAGAAGCAGAAAGTTTTTATAGAGAGAGAAAACAAAGTGGGTTTTTCGAGTTCTTCATCTAACGGTGGAGATAAGAATGATATGGTTAGAGATATGATGGATGTAATTGAGACCGCTGGATCCTATGCAGGGTATAGGAAAACACAGAGAAAAGAATGTTTGAACTTAGTAAGGAGATTGAAGCTCTTGATGCCTCTTTTGGAGGAGATAAAAGAGACTGATAATAAATGGGTTTCAAGTGAAGATTTGAATTGTTTAGTTAATTTGAAGAAATCACTTGTTGGTGCCAAGAAGTTGCTCAAAAAATGTTGCTGTGGAAGCAAGATTTATCTGGTTAGTATCCACTTTTATTTTAAGTATTGTGTATGTGTTTATGGTTTTTTTTTTCCTAAGTTTTTGTGATTTGGGTTTAATTAAAAATCAGGCATTGGAAAGTGATACAGTGATGGGTAGATTTCATGCTGTATATGATAAATTAAATCAGGCTTTGGATGAAATACCTTATGATGAGTTTGGGATTTCACTGGAAGTTAAAGAACAAGTAAGTTTTTCTTTGTTTTTTGTTATTTAGTTTCTTGCCTTAAGCTTTCATCTTCTGGTTACAATTAATTTTTCTTAGATCTACTGATTAGAGAAGGATTTGCAAAATGGGTTATTTTTCACAACTCTATATAGTCTTAAATTTCTTGAATTAAGTTGTTATAAGCTAAATAGTGTTTTAGCATAAATTTGATTGCATAATTTCTCTGTTTATAGGTATTTTTATTATTGTTTTTTGTAAATTTAGCATTGCCATTTTTTTTTTTTGAGTATTTTGGGAAGGGGGATTTGAACATGGTCTATTGCTCGCATATGCACAATTTAGCATTGCCATTGGAGCATGCAAAAATGCTTATTCCCTCTGGTCTCTTTTGATGGGTTAGTGTTTGTCAAAATGTCTTTCTTAAGAATATGATGACCGAGATGATGGGGAAACTATGATTTTCTTTACTGGTTTTTTTTTTCTTATCTAATACAAATAGTTGTAAGGATGTGATTTGGGATTGTATAAGTAAGCATGGATCACCACCTTAGGAATGGATTGTCATCAGGACTTTTTCTTTGAAAATCTAACGAATGGACTGCACTTCTGTGATTTGAAGGTTCTGTTATAAAGAAGTCCATAATTTTATTTTAGAACTTTCTGGGGATTCAAATTTTACATGCATATTTTTTATTGATTCATTTCAGGTTGAGCTAATGCATATGCAACTTAAAAGAGCCAAGAGGCGGACTGACACGCAGGATATAGAACTAGCAATGGATATCATGGTTGTATTCTCTAAAAAGGATGACCGAAATGTAGATAGTGCAATACTAGAAAGACTTGCCAACAAGTTAGAACTACATACAATTGCAGACTTGAAAGCTGAAACAGTAGCTGTTAAAAAACTAATTATAGGGAGAGATGTGCGGAATGCTGACAGCATCCACCAAATAACTGATCTGCTAGAAAAACTCAAACAAATTGCAGGGCTTGATGAAATCATTGAGCTCAATGGTCCTATCTCTTCGAAAAGTCTTCAGAGGCGTCAATCTTTGCTAATTCCTCATGAATTCCTCTGTCCAATTTCTCTGGAGATCATGGTGGATCCTGTTATTGTGGCAACAGGACAGGTAAAAGGTTATAACTTTTTTGCGAGTCATATACATAATTGCGGTGATATAGTAACTAGTTTTATATTGAAAAGTCACTTCACTTTATAACCAGACTACATATAACAATTAGTTTTCAACTTGCTTTTACTTAGATAACATTTCAAAATCACACAAAATGGTGGACCAAATGGAATCAGCTGCTTAAATTTTAGTTTTTACTGTAGGCTTGCTTATAGAACTTTCGTAGATATTGTATTAAGAATTATGATCATTATACTTTTGTTTCAGAGTAGGAAGATTTAGTACTGTGCATAAAATTATTCCTTGGATTTGCAAATTGCTTGCTTGGAAAGATTCTAGGCTTCTCTATTCCAGTTCCATCTTGTAACTAAAACACGAGAAAGATTTTTGAGCACTCATAGAAGAATGGAACTTATAGCACAATAGAATCACTATTGATATTTGAAATATTTTGTACTCAGGTGAAGTCAACCAAATTTCAAATTATAAGTGAAACATAAACCCTTAATCTTTTGTTAAACATGCTCTGGAAAGTGAAATATTTTATGTTTACTTTTAGACTTATGAAAGAGAGAGCATACAAAAGTGGTTGAATTCTAATCGTCGGACCTGCCCAAAGACTGGACAAACTTTGGAGCACTTGTCTTTAGCACCCAATTTTGCACTCAGGAACCTTATATTACAATGGTGTGAGAAAAATAATTTTGAACTGCCCAAGAAGGATGCTTGTGTGGGTTGTGATGGCTCTCCTGCTGAACTTGTAGAGGAAATCTCATGCTTGGTCCAAAATCTGTCCTCTGCTGAAATTGACATACAGAGAGAAGCCATTGTGAAGATCCGTATGCTCTCTAAAGAAAATCCAGACAACCGTATTTTGATTGCCAACATTGGGGCAATCCCTCCATTGGTTCAACTCTTGTCCTATCATGACTCAGTGGTTCAAGAACAAACTGTAACAGCTCTTTTGAACCTGTCAATTGATGAAGTAAACAAAAGACTTATAGCCAGAGAAGGAGCCATTCCTGCTATCATAGAAATATTGCAAAAAGGAACACAAGAGGCTAGAGAAAACTCTGCTGCAGCTTTGTTCAGCTTGTCAATGCTTGACGAGAACAAAGTACTTGTTGGGGCTTTGAATGGAATCCCTCCGCTGGTGAACCTTTTGCAAAATGGGACAATCAGAGGTAGAAAGGATGCTGCAACTGCACTTTTTAACTTATCTTTGAACCAAACAAACAAGTTCAGGGCCATTAAGGCTGGTATCATATCACCATTGCTTCATTTGCTCGAGGATAAGAACATAGGCATGATCGATGAAGCCCTTTCAATCTTATTACTCCTTTCATCACATCCTGAAGGGAGGAGTGAAATTGGAAGGCTATCTTTCATAAGAACTCTTGTTGAAATCATAAGAAGTGGAACTCCAAAGAACAAGGAATGTGCCGCATCAGTTCTTCTTGAGTTGGGGCTCAATAATTCATCTTTCATTTTGGCTGCACTTCAGTTTGGCGTATATGAACATTTGGTAGAGATTACAAGATGTGGAACTAACAGAGCTCAAAGAAAAGCAAATTCTCTTTTGCTGCATATGAGTAAGTGTGAACATATTCCATAAACTAATACAAACTGCAAGTTGATAGAATTTCTAGAGTGTGTATTGAAACATTTTTGGCATTGTATTTCTTGACTGGCATTGCACCCAGAGTGGCTTTATATATTGTGATGCCTTAGAAGCTACTGAGCTTTTCCTCTGGTAGTTTTTGTTGATTCTGTAAAGTAGATATGCATATGAATATTCTCTAATCATACCATTATTTGAATAAAGGTACATATTTAGTGTTTTATATCTAATAATTTACAATCAGAGTAGTGCTATTTGTATCACTTCTGTAATAATTTACTGTATGTCTGATATGATGTAACTTTCACGTCCTTGCCCCTTAATCTCATTTTCTTTTTTTGGTATTTATTTAAACAATAAATTATTTAAATGAATTCTTAGTTTCTACTTTCTAGATTACAATCAAGAATTTAAAAAAAAATCATGGGCTTGCCAATTGCCATTTGAAATTTTCTCTTTGTAGAAATTAATTCATCTGTACATGTAGCCATATTATTTGCTAGTGGTAAGCATAAGAAAAAGATCCTTACAACAAAGAAAACCTCTCCGAAGTCATCAGTTATCAGAACTTGGGCTCAAAGATATTTGCAGTTTCTGACTTCGGCCATTTGACTTGCAATACTAAAACTTTCCAAGAGCTTTTGTTTTTTTTCTTTCAAAATTATTTTATACAAAACAAAATAAAGATAAAATTGGTTACTTTTTCATTTGTAGAGAATAGACTATACATCAGGAGTAGATTTTACAATATCTCGTTTTTGTTAGCGAAAGTATAAGCAATTATAGCTAGCATTTCCATTCGTTCTAATAAAATATATGACATTCTAAACAGTATCAAATTTTTTAATCATAATTTACATTAAATTTTCATTGGTAAAAAAGAATTTACATTAAATTTTTATATATAATCAGACAATTCCTATATATTTCTATGAAATTTTCATCTAAAATAATAGAGTTATATTTAATATATGACTAAATTTTTATAAAATTACCTGCACTAAAAAATTCACATTTACGAGATTAATGGGGCTATAGTCCCTCATGGTCACCTCCGTCCGTCATTGATTCTAAACAAATAAATCAACCATAGCAATCATCATTAAATATATGTGATAAACTTGTACTAATTTATTAACAATCAAAAGCTAGCTAGCATAATGTTTTTACAAACTTCCCTATGTAACACAAACATAACATATATATATATATATATGCAAATATGCTTCCCAATTTTGGAAAATAAACAACAATGATACAATATAGAATACAAGTTATAAAGTCAGTCACATACCAATTTTAGAAAAGAAATTAACCATAATAGTTAAAGAAATTAAGAACCAATCATATCATCTCTCCTTTCAAAGACCCAATCTCAAATCCAAAGTGAAATCTGATGAATAAGAAGACGATGATTCATCTTGATGATCAACTGGAGCAGGCAAATTAAGATCCAACCCACAACTTTCCTTGGCTTGATTCATTGAAGAAGAAGCTGCTTCTTCTCCTTTCTCCCAATGACATCTCTTATGCCCACCAAGTGCTTGTCCACTAGAAAACACCCTTAAACAGATACTACATTTGTGTCCAAATACCATTAACATTTTACTATTGTTATTAAAACTAGTATCCTCTACAGTCCTGCCGCCGCCGCTGCAGTCTCCGCCGTGATCCTCATCAACAATCTCACAACCATCACTACTTCTAGTAATTGCAAAACAACCCTTCACATTCTTATGACTTGCTCTATGACCCCCTAATGCCTGATGGGAACCAAACACTTTCTTGCAACTTGAGCATTCAAAACGACAATTCATTACATCTTCTTCAACTTGAAAATTACTACTACTAGTAGTATTATAAGTTACAGAAGCAGAATCACTGTTAGACAACAGTAACAAACAAGCAGCCACTTCATGATCTTCTATAGTCATTACAGCTTGGTTTGGATTCTTATTATTATTACCCAATTCTTGAATTGGCGTCGAAATGGCTCTGCAATAATTAGGGGGTGGATTAATTCCACGCCATTGTCGTTCTGGGTGGCACCTCATGTGACCATAAAGTGCTTTCTCTGACCAAAACTTTTTACCACATTCAGTGCAAGGTTTTGTGATCTTTGGAGCAGAAGGGTCTGGTTTTTTCCGATAAGTGACAATAGAATTTGGTATAGTATTACTAGAAGGAACCAAATTGGGTTCAATTTTGTTCAATTTGGTACGTTTTTTACGCAGTTTTTGATTTTGGTTTGGGATTGGAAGTGAAGAAGATGATGGGAAATAGAAATTTGGGTCTGAGTTTATCATTTTTTTTTAAAATTTTTTGACGAAGTAAAAGAAGAAAAAAAGTGATAATAATGGAGGAGAGGTTGGTTTTGTAGTGCAGTTTATTAGACGGTTACAATAAGGGGAATGCGAGACAGTGAGAGAGGGTTTGAATTGAAATGAAGCGGTTTTTTTTTTTTTTTTTTTTGCATGTGTAGAGTTTGTGGTTATCTTTATAGAGTGAATTTACTTAAAACTCCTTATTAATTTAATTTTCTAGTTAAGATTAGTGGAGACTGAATAGTAAATGTGCATGTGTTCCATTACGTGAGAAACGACACCATAGTCCATAGCCACCACCTCCACTGCCAGACACCGACCACCGACTCCACTGGCCGCTGCAATCCCCAAATTAGCACCTTGTTACCAGTAATTGCATCTGCGAAATAAGGTTAGTCCCAGAATTATCTACACACATGTTTGATGAAAAATATTCATTAATTGTTTGGTTGTGGGCTTGAAAATGAGTTTTTTTTTTTTTTTTTTAATTTTTAGGAAGAGATGTTATATACAACGCAATATCAAACATTAAATTTTCAACTTGCAAAATTTTCAACACCTCAATTTTAGTCTTATCATCAGGCTCGTTGGCTGAAAGAGCATGAGATATTATTTGAGAAATTGCTTCTCTTGTCATGTTAGTTAACTATCTTGTTATGATTGATTAATAAGTTTCTCGTGTCAAATAATATAAACAATTTTTTAATTTTTTTGTTATTTGGTATCCAAAGTTGATGATTTTTTTAGTATACCTTATGATTCTGAAAATGTTGATGTGCAATAGTTATATTCATGACGATATGGGGAGATTTTGGCGTCTACCCATATCACAGTTTCTCCAAAGACTGTTGCCACAATACCCAGGTTGTGGAAGTACAGAAAGAATGATCAAAGAAGTAGAGAATTAACAACAAAAATTTATGTGTTCACTTTATAGTCTTTGAATGGTCACACTGTTTAATAACAAATTCTAGAAAGTTTAGCATGAGTTTGGGAAAATGTTTGCAATTATGTGAGTATTCATTTCGTAACTTTGTCACGTTTCTTTTGTTATTTTCTCAAGTATATCTACTAATAGTAAGAACAAATTGAATGGAAAAGAAAAAGAAAAAGAAAAAAGAAACTCTTATTCCTTGCCTTTCTAATTAATACTTAGAATTTTGTCTATGATTCTTGCAGTTCTTGGCATTTATTGATACCATAACACGTTGTCAGATGTTGAGCAAGCTGAAGGGTCTCTCTCTCTTCAACTTGGTGTGGATCTTTTAATGCTGAATTGTTAAAATAATTATTTCAAATTGTTGTAATTGGTCCTCTCTCTCTACTTTTTTTTTTTTTTTTCCTACAATTAGAAACTTTCAGAAAATGTCTTATTATCTTTTTTTTTTTTTTTTTTGAAGGAAAATATTTTATTTTTATAGATTGTGAATCAATTGGCCTTTTTAATATTGTTACTTAAGATGGAAAATTTTGTTTTCACTTAATCAAATTTGAAAAGCCAGTTCTAACTAGGAGATTGAACTAATAATCAAAGGACTAAATAGGGTAAACTTTTTGTGCCTATTGATATCAAGTCCATTGGTAGATTTGCAACAATAGCCATTGGGTGGTAAAAATTGTAATTTTGTTATTTTTCTTGGATTATATTCCATATAAATTTAGGGGCTAATTTGATGTTAGATGCATATTGACTTTCTGAATGAATTCCTTTACTAAATAAATAAAGAAAACAAGCTATGTAAATTAATGCAAATACAAGACTAGATGGCATCAAGTTTCTGGATTTTCATCTACATTTTGTTTCAGTTTTTACACCTTCAATTTCTTCATGTTTCGTATCAATCCCTCCATTGCAAAAACATTTGACATTTAATTCGATAACAGAAGAAAATCGACTACAAAGCAAGCCTGAAACTAGCCAGATAACTAGATAAAAAGAAACAAACTATTAAATTACAATACAGCTAGAATTCAATACAATACAGCTACATTACAACACAGCTAGAATTCAATACTGTCAATAGCTTTTGCTGCTATAAAATGAATCCGATACTATAGTTAGGGTTAAAGGAAGAGAGATACAAGAAGCGTGCACGTATATTTCCCTTGTTGACCATAAGTGTAAGAAGCAATACCATGATGGTTAATCCCTATGATTTCTCTGGCTGGCCCTCACAAGTTGTTGATGCTTTAATATTCTTCATGGATTTTCCCAGTATATTCAGAACACCAACCCGTTGCACCTCTTTCGCTGTAATGACGGAGAAAGAATTGGGTCATCATTATCTATTAGCCTCAAGTTATCTCAAAATATTGAAGACGAGTAGAGTTCGGAAGCAAATACACAATGTAGCAGGCAGCAAAATGGAACAAACTACAGGGGTATAACTGCAAGGGTCATGTCTTTTTTTTTTTTTTTTTTGCTTTTTCCGGAAAAAAGGGAAAAAAAAGGCTGAACAATTTTTCATTAAAAGATTCTAACCCCTATATCTACTCTCTTTGGCCAATCTATAAAACAACTGATGGATGTGCAGCAATAATCCAATGGTTTTGCCGCTATCCCAGAAGGACTGACAATCTGAAAACCAAAAGTAGAGAAAATATTATCAAGCCTAGCCTACATTAATGAAAAACTCAGACAAAAGGACAAAAACTAAACCACTAAGATTTGCAACCACCTAAATATCTGAGATTAACCACCTGGTTATTTTAACTTCTTTAGCTACTGTCAAAGGATATGGCAACCAAATACGAAACACAAATGCCTCGCATTTTTGTGCAGAAGTCGGCTAAAATAAAAGAAAGCATAAAACCCCTTAGAACAGCCACTCTAACCTAACTTGTAAAAATTCTACACTCTCTGCTCAGCAATCAAAGGAAGCATAGAAGTCTGAGTTGCCAAATGCATAAAACAAGAATAAATCTAGTGAGTGCATTGCAAGGATTATCGGGAGACATCATCACTTGAAGATCTCTTTATCTCACAAGCAGAAAAGTGCACAAACACCTGCATGTGTAATGGAAAAAGTTATGCACAGGTTACACTACCTCCATAGAACAACATCGAGTTACATGTAACCAAGTATTTGAAACCCAAACTGAGATAGACAGAGGAAAAAGGTAAATATAACATAGGTTTACATGCTCCTTTTCCAATGTGAGCTGCCATGGAGCAGTGTCCATATAAGGGTACTGATGCAGACAAAAATGAAACGCAAGAAAAATCAAGTTTTGAGACGCAAGAAACTTATAATTATAGCTTAGATTTCAATAAGGCATATTTAGGATATCATTCAACACTTTTCGGTCTCTATAAAACTATACAATCATTGATGTATTTTACAACTTCAAGATTCAAGGTTATTATGCAATTCCATCTTTGCTGGAATAAGCTGGCTAAGTGCCTTTAGGATCTATTTTTGAGTCCTTGTTGGTCTAGAAAAACAATTTAGTTTTCTATGAGAATCCAAGTCCTTAAAGGACTAGGACTAGTTCTAACTTCTAAGAGTGCCATGTTTTTAAGGTTTAGAACTAATTTAAGTCGATAAATACCATGTTTGCAATGCTTCTTAATCAATTTGTTATTGAACAAAATACCAGCAGTTACGCTTATTTGGATTGTGTGATGCAATTCAACCCTAGATGTGATACCTACATGACCTTGAGTGTGATGCCGAAGAAAGTTTAGGCATAAAGTCTAAACCTTTGATTTACTATTCACAGAGCATTACCTGCAAAAAAAAGTTTAAAAAAAAAAACCTGTAATTTGTTGTCCATGTGCTATTTTGCTTCCCAGTTAATCTTGGTAACAGACCTTGGTCTTCTCATCTTTTAAATTGACCCATAAACACGACTAGAACTTCAGAAGTGCAAGGTGTCTGAATGTCAGTTTGATATCAAAGCTTCAACATCCTTGAAGTTTGTTGCTTTGATAATTTATCAACAAGGACACCAAACACTGAACTAAATTCAAGGTTTGAAAGAGTACAATTTCAACCACAAGGTATGACAGGTGGCATCAATTTTAAAGTTCTAGTTCTGTGGGAATAGCTGATTCTGCACTATGTTGTGTTTGGCTTATTTCTATTGAATTATAATTTGATCAGTATAACATGGGAGAAGATTGTAGAGTAAGGTTTTGCAAAGATGAAATTGATTGGGTTAGCTAAATTATAATGGTATGGTGTTGCAAATGATATGAACAGATTAGGTCAACTGTCAATTAAAGTGAGGCTAGAAATGAAAACTAAACTATAAGAGAAGTATTAGTCACCCTATTTTAATGAAAAGGTGTACCAAAGGGTGTATACTTTAAAAAGGGGCAGCACATCAGTGGGTAGATATATGCACCAATTTGAAGAGCCAAGCATTCAAAGACAAGCGAAAAAAAAGGAGCTATACAAGACTACTAATCTTCCAATTTCTATGGCTTATAACACTAAAAGAAAAACAAAGCACCCTCTCCAAAAGCAAGTGCAATATTGAGAATTACAAGCAGGGATTTCTAGACAGCAAGAAATGAATGTGGTAGAAATTGAAAGAATTTCTAACCAGAATGGTTTCATCAAGAAGCGATGAGGCAGAAAAATAAAGAGAACAACTAGAATTCCTGCAGTAAGCTGATCAGCCAGAGAGAGAATTGGAAAAACTCAACTGTCATCTAAAAGGCTTAAACAGCAAAACCTGCTTCTGGATTTGCATCAACAAGAAATTGAAAATGAAGAACCAGAAAAATTAATATAATATTTTGGAGGGTAAACTCAGCAAGGTGATATTGCAATGCACACACATGCTTTGTTTGGAAAAGTAAGATGAAACTTGAGATTAATGAATTTTTGGCAAAAGCATTGTTGGAGAACATGTAGAACAGTAAATAGATACAAGAAAAGCAGCAGCAGGAAGGTCACTTGGGCAAATTCATCAACCTAAAACTATAAATTGGCAATCAGAGGCAACCGAGTAGGGTTATGATAACAAGAAACTGTAAATGATTTTCAAGAGGAGATTGCGCATCAATGCAAAAGAACTCCTAAGAAAACATTCGAGCAACTGGACTGCCAAAAGTAATTTTGTATCCAAGGACGAGTAAGGTCCATAAATGATACAAAGAAATTATAAGGGACAAAGGAGCCTAGATGTTCAAGATACCAATACCAAAGATGTTAGGTTTATGCTCCATCTAACTGGTGTTCAAGAGATGGACTTTGTTATTCCAAAAAAGTTCATAAAAGAACTCTGAAGGGAGCTTTCAAGCATTTCTGGCCTGTGATCTGAGAATAAGGCTAGAAATAACCGCTGGGACACTTAAATTAACATGTTCATGGGCAATACTCTAGGTGCACAATAAAAATTTTCATTATATCTTAATAAGTGAAGCTGCCTGCATGTCATAAGTATACTATTTTATTTGCTAGATCTTTTCATATGGAGCATATCTTGTTTTACACACATGGTATTGCCAATGCTTATAAATTCTAGCAAAAGATTTAACCTCATATGATCTTCATATATCTTACATAAGCTAAGGCCAGAATTACTCTTAGGTAAAACAAGGCTTCTAAAACCCCACAGAAAAATGAATAATACAAAACCCTGCAACTGCAGACGGAAAGACAATGTAGCTAGATGTAACCACATTGTTAACTTATAAATGAAGCAAATCTATGCAGAACATAATAGGCTTTGACTACTCCAACAGTGAGAACCAAGAACAGCCAGGTAATGGCCTAGCACAGAGGTCGCTTTAATAAAAAGAAATATTGAGCATTTGCAGAGAAGCAAACACTAGTAGTTCATAGCATTCAAGCTAGGAACAAGCAAACTGTAAAAGGAAGATTTTCTTTAGTTAAAGCGTCATATAAAACCCCTGATATAGGAAGCTGAATCGTACATTCAGAGTATAATTGTTCATACAAAAAAAAAAAAAACAATCCTGAAATTTTGACAATTCCTTTCACAATATTCAACTTCCAATCTGGAAAGGTTACATCTGACACTCTCTTTTCATATATAGCATCAAAAGGAAAATAAAGGCATGTAAAGCAGATATTTCACATTACCTTCTTCCAGTGAAAGTTGAATGGATCTCTTCTCCAACTCAACTGCATGTCTGCTAAGTTCAACTGAGGAAAGCGAACGAAGCACTAATTGAACAAAAAATAATCTGTAAATCAGTGCATAATTTTTTTTTGCAGTGGTAAATTAAATCATCTCAAGGTGGTATCTTTAAATCTCAAGAACTTACTTTGCAAGTAATCCTCTTGATCTGACTCATCTAACTTCTTCAGTAAAATTTGCAATTGATGATATCTCTCTTCCCAATGCAGGTTTTTCATTCCCTTCAAATTATTCGACAAGGGGACAGCAGAAGCAACACGATGATAATTAGGTTCTGCTGGTGCAAACCTCACATTAGAGTTGACAACAGAAAGAGGAACTGAAGGTTTTCCAGATGAACTTGTCAAGGAAGCCACAGGCATAGGTGCAAATGCTGGAAAACAAGAAACCTTTGGCTCCTTTATATATGGTTTTGGTTGCAAAGTCTCCTCTATATGGTCAAGTTGCTCTGAATTCAGACAATCAGCATTAATGCTACGGCCTTCATATATACTACTCTTGCCTGTTTCCGCTTCAGATTTCCTGCGAACATAGACAAGTTGAGCATTTGCAGCATTACTACTTGGAGACTGGTGGTGTGGAGGGCTCACTGGCCTCTTAGGTGAGGGTCTCTTTGTACCAGAAACCTTTACAGAATCCATAGTTTGTCCTCTATCCTTTGGTAATGGAGAATTCCCAATAGAATTGGGAATTCTATTTTCATTCTGCACGTCTCGCAATGCTGTCTTCTTTATTGCAATAGGAAATTGCTTATCACAAGTTGACAAGTTAGTTTCAGAGTTGCCAAGCCCATACTCACTGAATTTTGAGTCTACTGTTTGCTGAACCATCTGAAAAAAATAAAAACTGTAAGAAAATAGCAAGAAAATCCCATTACAGCTCACCAAATGTTTCCATATGTAATTATTACTAATAACACAAAAGCAAAACAACCCAAAAATTCATAACAAATCATAAGCACAAAGAAGGAGAAATTAACTAGTAATGCTTGATTAATAATAAGAAATGATACCCATTAACAAGTGTGCAAAGAAAAATAGCAAACACCACTGAAATCAAAGCAAATAGCAACAAGAATGCCATAAACAATCACAAACAAGAATACCCAGAATCAGAAAGTGGAGAGCTACAAATTTGCTAGTTGAAAAGCGAAATGAATCAAGATCAAGAAAAAGAAAGAAATTAACAGAAAAGAAAAGAACAAAAACAAGATCAAACAACAGAAGAGAGAGGGAAAAAGAAAAGGTATGTACCTGTTTGTGCAGGACATAGAAGAAGATTTGATGAAGAAAAGAGGCGAAGAGAGATGATGGGCAAAATTAGGATTTACCGATTTAGTATTATTATTAGGGCACAAGAACCAGATGAGATCCATCCATTTCAGAGTTTCTTGATTTCTAATTGACTCGGAAATTCTTTAGGGATTATGCCACGTCATCTGTAGATTATACAATGAAAATGAAACACGTGTCTATGGTTGCCATATCACTATACTTATGGATAGAGGAGGGCTTGCTAATTGGGTTGGCGCCAGTGTGAAAATTCAAACCTAAAATAGTAAAATCCAATATTTTTTCAAATCATATAGGTAGAGGTGGCAATGGGGTTGGGTGGGGACATTTTGGGTACGGGTTATTCAGGGTGTCATCCCTTCAGGACTGATTTAGGTTTGATTGTTTTGGAAAAAATTATGGGGTTGATGAATTTGAAAGAATTTCAAATCGAGTTCGGGTCTTTTTTTAGATTTATTATTAAAATAAAGTTTTCGAGGATCGGAGTTACTTGATAAGATCGTCTAATTAAAAAAAAAAATTAAGTGGATTTTTTTGCAAAATTATATTTTCCATATATATGCTTTTTCGAAATAATGAATAGTTTAACTATTTAGAACTTGTACATGAATGAGTGTATTCAATTAAATTTTTTTAAAGATATTTATAAATTTTTTTAAAGTGAATAATTTTTACAGAGTTCATAGATTTTTATAGACTTTTAATAATTTTTGTGGAGTTTATATAAATTTATGAATGACTTTCAAAGACTTTATTTAAAATTTTTTTATACATATTGATAGATTTTTATTGATTTTTAATATTTTATATAATATAATAAATTTATATTTCTCATGTAATTAAAATAAATGCTTAAAATAAAAAATAAAAATAGGAGCTCTCAATTAAATAATATTGTTCAATGCAAGTACCAAATTTATTAAAATAATATTTTAAGAAAAAAATTTAATGTTCATTATTATTTATATATTCAACATTGTTCCACATATTAGCAGCTATAACAACTCTCCATTCATTAGCAATATCTCTTTGTTACTCTTGAGTCTCAATAACTAGTTCAAAGTCATCTTCTTGATTAGTTGTCACAGATGAAGAGGAAGAAGTTCCATTATCTAGTTCAACTGAAAATTCATCTGAACGACACTCTTTTCGAAAAAAGTTATGTAACCCTGCACAAGCTAACACTAGCTCCGCTTGTGTGTTATATGGAAATGGAGGAGTTGTTTTGAAAATTGTAAATCACGATTTAAATATACCAAATAATCTCTCAATTGTATTCCTCAAAGAAGCATGACGAAGATTGAATAACTTATCTGCATTTTCAGGATGACGACCTTGACTGTGAAAATCTTGAAGATGATAGCGGACACCTCGAAAAGGAGCTAAAAACTTGAGTCGATTTGGAAATCCACAATCCACCAAAAAATATTTACCTAAAATATAAAATAAATACATGTTACATACAAATTTTAAAAATATATAAGAAAGTGAAAAAAAAATTAAAATAAAAAAAATAAGAG
>CATKHJ011169536.1:0-14037 GCA_949750685.1 Vernicia montana | reverse complement strand
CAAAAGTAACAATAAAAATAAATTGGATAAATAGCTTCTGAAATCCCTTTCAATGCATTTTGCTGTTACTCTTGATCTCACCGTGGTCATGTAAAGTGTAGTAAAGACTGAGGGTTAGAGAAAGAAGATGACCGTACAGGTTCTCAACTAAATGGAGGATTCATTATGGGCCTAGGACTGATATTTTTGTTATCCTTGTTAGGCCCGGAAGGAAGAAAAACTAATGTTTGGTTCTCTCCTAAACTCTATGGAATCCGACCTAACTTTGTTGTCAGATATACTTACCATATATATTTAAATAAATTTGAAATCATATAAGATTATATAATTTAGGAAATCACAACATACACCATAATTTTTTTTTTTTTGGGGTTAAAATATCATTTATACCGTACTTTTTTATTTTATACATTTTTATAGTGTTGCTATTTCTTTTATATAGTTTCTTCCTTTCGTTCTTTCTTTTACACGTTCTTCTATTTGTGTCATTCTTTTCCCTTGACAATAAACATTGTCATATCTATTTGCAACGCCTATTAAAAACAAATATCTATCTTTCAATAATCTTCCTCAAATCCCACCAACAAATTCAAATTCCCTTACTAAAAAAGACTCAAAGCATGATATTTTTGAGGATAGAGAAAAGTTAGACAACCAAATTAAAGGTACGAACTAGAAAAAGTTCAAACTATAGAGTTAATTGCATTTCTAATCATTATGGGGCTTTTAATTGAAACCCATAACAAGAAAGAAAAACCAAATCAAAGCCACCGAAAAAGAGAGGGAGATGTCAACTCTGATGATGGAGAAGAGAGTTTGAGTACGGAAGAGAGAGAGGAATGAGAGAGATTTTGAGATTATTTTTTAAAGATTTTGATTTTATATATATTTTTGAAGTTATTGGATTTATTTTTTTTTTATTTTTAATTTTGTGATGTTTATTAAGACTGTTCATATATTAGTTCATTGATTTTAGTAGATTGTTCCTTTATTTATAGGATCCTACCCTACACAATTGGGACATGGATGATATGTGAAAAGGGACAAAGGTTGGACACTTGATAATTCACAAGAATCCAACACGGCATTGAGCCAAGAGCCATTAATTGAACCTTGTGTATTTGCTTTTGATAGTTGTAAAAGTTAGATATGACTTCATTTTTCTCTATATTATTCTTTTCTTTTTGCATAAAAATATATCATAGTTTTAAATTCAATTAAATTTATGTGCAAACCTAATCAAATTTACTTAATTGTTTATTTCACCAATAATATATAATAGGTGAAAAGAACCAATAAATTAGAGGAATAAACTCTTTTAATTTAAACATTGTTTATTGATTTTTTTTTTTTATATTTTAATGTTTATTGAATTTTTTTATATTTTAATCTTAATTTTTACTATTTTTAAGTAAAAAATTTTAATTAATATTTGAGTGGAAAATAAATTTCAAATTATCTTAATTGCAATTACTGAAACATATATTTGTTATATACCACACGTATGCTTAACGTATACCATTTGCTTTTATTTTATTTTTTAAATTTTTTCAAATTTGCAATCTATATATATTAAAGTAGTTACATATACCAAACATATACGTAACATATATTAAATTTTGGCATACGTATAATTTACTGCTAGTTTATATATCTTTTTAATTTTTTCAAATTTGCAATCTGTATATATTAGCAGATACCAAACATATACATAACATATATTATATTTTCATATATGTATACCATTTATTGTTGTTTTATGTTTTTAATTTTTTCACATTTACAATCTGTATATATTAAAGTAGTTACTGATACTAAACATACACTTAACATATACTAAATTTTGGTATACGTATTTCATTTACTATTAGTTTATCTTTTTATTTTTTTCAAATATGCAATATGTATATATCTAAAGTAGTTGCAAATACTAAATATATACTTAAAGTATATCAAATTTTTGTATACTTATATTATTTACTGTTAATTTATCTTTTTAATTTTTTCAAATTTGCAATTTGTATATATATAAAGTAGTTACATATACTAAACGTATGTCAATTTTTAGTATACGTATACTATTTATTGTTAGTTTATTTTTTTAATTTTTTTTTCTAAAAATTTGCATAAAATGGGTGTTATTTCAAAACATATATATACCTAACATATATTATTTATTTACTTATATTTATTTAAATTAAAAAAAAATTCACTTATATTAAATTTTTTTTAAAAATATAAATTTGTTATGAAAATAACAAAAGTAAAAGTAACAAGAACACAAGAATGAATAAGAATAAGAATTTTGTATTACTATTTTCTTGGTGTGTATAACAATGCTATGAGTATCTCTATTTATAAGGTAGAATCAACATAGGTTACAATATAATCAATTACAATAAACTCAAGAACATTTAGCCTAATGTAATAAAGGAGATGAGTTATAGAATGCTAAAAGTCATGAGTTATAGACATCCATTAATTTATTCATAACATTGTTCAGAATTTAGATGTCTTATATTTCTGTTTATTTTTTTCTTTTGATGGTACAATATTTTCTAAAAAACAAGAGAATTTTATGAACACCATCACCTATTTTTATTTGAAAATTTAATTTTTTTATTCTTAATTAAAAAAATACAAATAAAACTCTCTCTTTTAGGCTGACGCTTAAGTGAACTCTTAATTTTATTTTTTTTTTGTCTCATTAGACCCTTAACCTTTTCAAAATAACACATATAAAACCCTCCGTCCATAATTTAAGATTTTTGTCAAGTGATGTTAAAAATAAAAAATTAATATCTATGCACTTACGTATTAATTTTTATTTTTGTACAAATATTTTTTAAACTATTTAGAGAAAATTTAATATTTATGAAATTTAAAGTTAATAAAATTAATTAATTAATTAAAGTATTATAAACTTAATTTAATATAAAATGACTCATTAATTCTTATACATTAAAATATAATTTATAAAAAAATATTCTTATATAAATATTCTTATATTTTATGTAACATAATTATTTTAATTTATTTAAGATCTCTCCAAACAAACGCCCTATTCTATAATTATTAATTATACAGAGAGCGTTTAAAAAAAAAAAAAAAAAAAAAAATTATACAGAGAGAAACAAAGTCGTTTTGTTATATGATATATCCACTTATAGTGCTGTGTTGTTTACTTCGGCATTATCTATATAAACAATCGAATCCCTAATTTTCTTCCAATTCGCAAAATCTGTGTCAAAATCAAAACCATCTTGAAGAAGACGATGAAGATGATAGTGGCGCGGGGAAGCATTTTCATGAATAGCTTTTCAGTTTCACCTTTTCAACAGGAAATGAAAAATGTTTTGATTTCTACCTCCCAATTTTTTTTATTGTTCTTCTACTTTCAATGTCATTCGAATTGATGATGCCTTAGCTTCATTTAATAAGTTAGTTCATATGAATCCCCTCCCTTCCATTATTGAATTTAACAAATTATTATCTGCAACTATGAGAATGAAACATTATGAGACTGTTCTTTCATTTAATAAACATGTACAATTGCTTGGAATCCCGGTGGATGTCTACGCTCTTGATCAATTGCTTCTGCCGCTTACATTGTGTGGATTTGGGTTTCTCAATTTTGAGCAAAATTCTCAAACTTGGACTTCAGCCTGATATTGTAACATTTAGTAGCTTAATTAATGGGCTTTGTGTAGAAGGTAAAATTGCTCAAGCCGCGGAATTGTTTGATGAGATCTTGGCTAGAGGGTATCAACCTAATGTCTATACTTATAGTATCATAGTAAATGGACTGTGTAAAATTGGGGAGACAAATGGGGCTATTGGGTTGCTAAGGATAATGGTTGATAAAGGTTGTAAGCCAAATGTGGTGGCATATAGTGCAATCATTGATGCCCTTTGCAAGGATAACCTAGTTACTGAGGCGTTAGACCTCTTTTCTAAAATGAGGAGGAAAGGCATTTCGCCTACTGTTATCACGTACAACTTTTTAATTCATGGTCTTTGTAATTCCAGCTAATTGAAGCAAGTTTCAATGTTGTTTGAAGAAATGTTGGACTCAAATGTTACACCAAATGCAGTCACCTTCAATATCTTGGTTAATGCACTTTCTAAAGAAGGAAATATTTCAAAGGCTCAAGAAATAGTCAAAATTATGTTTCAAAGGGGAGTAAAGCCTAATGTTTTCACATACAACTCTTTAATTCATGGTCTTTGTATTTCCGGCCAATTGAAGCAAGTTTCAATGTTGTTTGAAGAAATGTTGGACTCAAATATTGCACCAGATGTCACCTTCAATATCTTGGTTGATGCACTTTCTAAAGAAGGAAATATATTAAAGGCTCAAAAAATAGTCAAAATCATGTTTCAAAGGGGAGTAAAGCCTAATGTGAAAACATACAATTCGTTGATGAATGGATATTGCATGCAAAGCCAAATGGATGAAGCTAGAAAAGTATTGGATTCAATGGTAACCAATGGTACTACGCCTAATATTTTTAGCTACAACATCTTGATTAATGGATACTGTATGAGCAAAAGGATAGATGAGGCAAAGCAACTTTATGATGAGATGCCTAAAAAAGGTGTAATTCCCAACTATGTCACTTACACTACTCTTATAAAGGGCTTGTGCCAAGAAGGGAGGGTTAAGACTGCACAAAAGCTTTTAAAGAACATGTATTCTCATGGCCACCCACCTAATATAATAACTTTTTCAACTTTGCTTGATGGCTTTTGCAAACATGGGTATCTTGATCAGGCACTTGCACTATTTAAATCAATGGAAAAGAGTCAATTGAAGCCTGATTGCATGACCTATAGTATCCTGATTGATGCTATGTTCAAAGCTGGAAAGCTTAAAGGTGCAGTGGAATTATTTTCTAGGCTTTTATTGACAGGGTACAGCCTGGTGTTCAAACTTATACTATACTTATCAATGGACTTTGCAAAGAAACCTTGCTAGATGAAGCATTGAAGGTTTTAAGAAAAATGGAGGCAGGTGGCTGCTTACCAGATGGATGCACATATAATTTAATTGTCCAAGGGTTTCTCAGGCACAAGGATGCATCAAGGGCAAGAACTTACTGATGAAATGCGAAATAGGGGATTCTCTGCAGATGTTGCCACCACAGACCTGGTAATGGAGCTATTATCTAGTGATGATATTGATCAGAAGAAGCTGCTGGGATTTTGTGAAGGTTATCAAGATATGAAAGTGTAGTGAAATTTTCATATTCAACATTACTTTAAAAGATGTGAGGAATTGCAAGTAGTTTCTATCCTGTCTGAGTTATTTTCACTTTGATTTGCTTTAACTTTAGGAAAATGCAGCCAGCTAATTGCTTTTGCTTGATATATTGTTACTAATTTGGGAATGTCAGTCTCCTCATTTGTAGGTTTTACATGCATATTAATAGAGGTGTATAAGTAAATCATATGCAGTATTAGGTAACTAAAGTTATCTGTTTTCCTTGTAAATGATTGAACTTCTTTGAATTTTCATCATCTTCAGCAACTTTGTAGGAGCTTTTTTTTTATACATATTTTAAATTAAGTAATATATAAATTGTGCGTGCAATGCCCTCACTCTCAATCATTGTGCACTTGCGAATGAGAGTTTGTGAAGCGAGTAGGTTGGTACATGTGTATATGCATACATGTTCATTTTTGAGAATTTGCATTAAGTTACTTGTTTGCTTAACTATCGATTAACATTCCATGTTTGGTGATTACAGTTGATGAAAATGGAACTCAGTATGGAATGTCTTAGCAAGGACTGCAATGAAGAATGCAGAGGTAGGCTTGAAGCATGTGTTAATAGGTTGTGTATATCTAACAATGTAGATCATTCACCTAATGGATCTTGGCTGCTAACTGGGTAGTTAGTAGATTTTTGCAATCTGCTATATATTTAGATTGGATCACAAATCCTATTGTAACATTGTTGCACTATCTTGTATAAGAACTGCTTTTCTTTCCTTTGTTAATGAATTTCTTTCAGTTAAACACTAAATACGCCTCAAGATGACCGGGGGTCATTCATTTCAAACACTTGGTAAATTAACGTACCAATAATAAATGATCATATTATAATTTAATAATTACAATACAATTATTATTATTATTATTATTATTTAATATGGGAAGAGAAAATCGAACCTGAATTTATTATTCAAGTCGTATAAGTGTCTGTTTAAAGAATGTGTAGGTTAATAGCTAAGATAGGTACTGTTAGTAAATGATGCTACGATGATTACTATTAGTAAATGATTTTGCTTTGTCTAATTAATTAGATTTTGATTTTAGGGGTCAGTATCCAAAAAGTAATTTTTGAACATATTGGTCAAATATAGGAATGTGTCTTTGTACTAATAGCCGCACAGGTTTTATTTTTCTACATAGTAATATTAATAAATTTGAACTTCGCATATTTTTTCATTTCCTTTCTTTAAAAAACCACTTTTTTTTTTTTAGCATCTATTAAATTTTAAATCTTATTGTGTAAAGTTTAAAATTAATTTTTTTACATATGGCAAACAAGCTGAAAAATATTTAACTTAAGAAACTGAACAAATCTGGAAGTAGAATAATTTATTTATGCTGCATACTTCAAAGAATAAAAATATATATATATTATACAAGAAGTTTGCTTTTAATGAAAAAGGTAACTTTAATTTTCTTTTAAAGTTTTCTTATTGGAATAAGGAAAAAAAAAAAGATTTTTTCTTTTTTCTCATTTCCTGTGTTTATTAACTATTTTCGAGTTGGATTTAGAATGCTAATCCTATCATATATATAAACTAGTTAAACTTTCGCGTGCTATAGATATGGGCTCAACTTTAAAATTATTTATCTAAATATTAAATAATTTATAATAACATCAAAATTTTTTGTAATTTTATTTACAAGACGAATTTTTTTATTTTTTGTAATTTTATTTAAAAGACTAATTTTTTTATTTTATTTTTTCTAAGAACACTAAAGACAACAATTCTTAATAAAAGAACAATATTATGTTGGAGGGAAAAATAGAAAAAACACAAAAAATAAAATAAAAAAATAAAAAAATTTCAATCATCATAAATAAACATCATCACATGAAATGTTCATTATATATATAAAAATGTTAGTAATGAATGTTATAGATCAAATGAAAGATGTACACTCACAGAAAAAGTTTTAAGTGAAATTAAATATAATATAAGACTCCCTATACAAATGATTTAGAGTTAACTAAATTTCAGAAAAATAATAAAAAAAAAATGACGAGCTATAAGATCTGTGAAAAACAAAAAGGTGTAAAAGGGAAAAAAAAAAACACACTTTTATTAAAAACAAATGATGAGTGGACTGGTTTTTACACTCTTCTGTACACACTTTCATCCTCGGTCGTAAAATACATCCTAAACTGTCTGAATTCACAAGCACCTAATCACTACAGAAATCAATTTTCAATTGAAAAAAGAAAAAAACAAAAATGCAAGCTCACAACAAACCTGTGACCATAAAGAATACCAAGCAACTAACTCAACCAAAAAGAGGGGTGAATTCATAAAACTAGACATTCAAACCACCGGATGGAAAAAAGAAAAAATGGGAAAAAATCTCTGGTTTTGTCCAATCAAGAAAACAAGCTTCCTGGGAGCAGAAGCAGCTAAAAATGCACTGATGCTGTCCCTTTCACTTCTGAGTTCTGAGAAACTGAGCTCCCCCACTGCAGGAAGAAATAAAGTGGAGTATTTAGAATGCCTAATAGCAATTGTAGATGCTAAAAATATATTTTTCCGGGGGAAGAATTTGTACAGATTCACAAATAATCTTTCTTCCACCTACAGCACCATCTGCAGGGAACTAAAGGAAAAGCATAGGGCATGAAGGAGACTCAGAACAATTGAAGGGCCATTTTAAGCTTGTTCTGTTTCCATTTTGGCATCTTATAGAAGGCATCCTTTGCCATCCCAAATTTCTCCCTAAACTCTGCTGATGAGAGGTAAGTCTGCAGACATTAAAGATAAATATTTAAGAACAGTTCCATAAAAGTATGCTTCAGATAATTTTTTCCAGTAGTTCATAGTTTACCTCTCGCTTTGTCACATCAATTTCTGTAACAGGATCCGTTGAGTTAATTTTAAGGCGCTCGTATGGAAATATTGGAAGCCCCTCCTCATCTTCAGCTTCACCTTCTTTAACATCTTCCTGTATGGTGAGGGATTCTATTCTGCTGCTCATAGTTTTCTCCTTATTGTTTGACTCAGGTGTTGATTTCTCAGGAGTTGGTTTCTTTACCTCAGGGCTCACTTCACAGAAGAAAAGTAGACAAATCAAATTTATGCAGCAGGTAAAACTGAAGATAAAGTAGCAATTCTGTTGCCTTCTTGAAGCTTGAATGATTCATACCTTTGACAGACCGCGGCATGATAACTTGTCGAGCTGGAAGTGGTTGTTCAAAACTAGCACTCAGTGCTGCTATAGCTGCAGATTTGGAAGCCTGTTGTGCTGAATCTGGGGTCCCGGATTTCGGATAAAGTTTTCTAACAACTGGTGGCGGGGTAGAAAGGTTCCTAGCATTAGGGTTCTCAAAAGTAGCAGCTAGTGCATTGAAAGCTGGTGACCTGCCTCTCACACGAACTCGGTCAGGGCTGAAAGACATGCTTCTGGAACGCTGAGATTTGTCTGGCACACTAGATGATCTTCCTCCATAGGATACAGGTGTTCTTCGTTTGGGTTTCTGATAATGCATCATTTATGCAATCAGAAACAAATCCTATAAATATGTGGATCAAAATCAAGCAACATGTAAATAAATTCTTGAATTTAATGGGAAACTACCAAGATACTGGAAGCTTCTGATGGTTGTAAAAGGTAGATAGATAGACCCTATGGTGCACTCACTGTTTGTTTAGTTACTGTAGGAAGCAACTTTGAAGGTTTTCAATCTAAAACCAATATATAAATAGGCAGATAGATAGATGCAGAAATAAGTCAGATTGCAAATGTGTTACATCAGGTTGAGCATTCTGTTTCTTTCATTATCTTTAAATCTTGCATTATATCCCTTCCTTGTATGATTTTGAGTAGGCTAGTGCATATTATTTAAAATTTTTACATACTATCATCATGTTTCTTTTTTATTAATTTCAGGTCATAAGAGAAATCAACAGCTTGGATACTTAAATGGGCCTTGAATTATAGTTTCAATACGAGCATAGGACATGCTTCCAGAAAGATCCAATGATTCAAAACAATATGATAAAAGAAATATATAGATATAAAATATGCATGATATGGATGTAAAACTCAGAAAGGCACTACTCATGATCTGGAGAAACTTTGAGAGCAATAAGAGAACATCTTACATCCAGAATTGGAGTACCCCCTCTTTTGACAATTGTAAGTTTCCTTTGGAATGAGTTTCCATGCATCTGCATCCAAATGAAGACATCAAAATCTCTTACAGTAATCCAAAGTCATACTAACTGCTTTACAATATTTTTAATTTAACTTACAGCAGATTTTGCAGAGTCCCATGCAAAGAATCGCGTGAAGAAAGGCGGCTCACTCCCCTCCATAACAATGAATATTGGAGCTTCATGAGATAGCTTTTCTAACATAAAATCATTCTCAAGAAATTTCTGTTGAAAATGAGCAAAAAAGAAAAGAAACATCAACACAGATGGTGATATTTTTAGTAAATCATCACAAATTTCAATGAGGTTTAAGAACTCAAATAGCAAAACTGGTTGAATGGCAAAACTGGTTGAGTGGCATCCATCTTTAATCAAATGGTCACCAAGCCGAAAACAAATAGTAGTGCAGTACTTCAAGTGCAAAGCTGTAACTGTCAAAAACAAGTAACACCCCTTCCAGAATCTAGCAAGACCATACCTCTCCAATAGTTAAAGCATGCATTTTGTTCTTCATGTCAACCTGTTGCCCCACCCAGACAAAGATCTCAGAGTGACAATCCAAGATGAATATATCTTCAGTCATCAAATCATCCTGTGTAAAGTTGTATATCTCAGTCACCTACACATAGCAAACGCAAGTTAAAACCACAGGGGATACTTTCGAAAACAGGCATGACTTGGAATAAAAGGAAATGATAAACTAAAAGCATACACACCTTCAGATTTCCTGCAGATCGTCATGCATTTTGACAGTAATTAAAACCATAAGATAAAGATAAAGGATTAGTGAGCAGATTATACAATTTACACAAGATAAAAACAGATCTAGAAGGTAACAAAATGATTCTATAGCTAAAAAGGCAATTTCCCTACCTTTTGAGAATATGCAAGAGAAAAGGTGAGGATCACTTTCAGCTTCCCTTCCAATTTTTTGGCTGGGATATTCAGATTTTCCTCCTAACAGATCCCAAAATTGCTCAGATTCTGAACCTTCCTTTTGTGTCTTGGATTGTACATTTGGCTGCAGACAGTTTATTATAAGCATAAGAGGAGTGATTAGGGATTATAATACATCATAAATAGCATGAGCTCAAAAGTATCTTCCTTAGGCATATGAGATTAATCTGAAATAAGTAATTCAAAGATTCAAGTAGACAGAAGTAACATGCACTTGAGTTGATCAGCACCGCCCATGATGCCCAAAGCCTTATGCACCAAGACACCCTTTTATATTTAGTAATTTATCCTGGCCGTTTGTTTGCCACAGCCCATAATAAATTAGACATTAGAGGGATCTCACCAGGATTATCCCCAGACCCCAGAGCACCCCCCTTGTTTTTATTTTTCTCACAAGAATTAGAACCCAGTTTAAGATTGACACAATACTCTGTATTCCACCAGAAACAAATTTTTACATCAAAATAAATTCTGCAACTTCTGAATTTAGAGAAACATGAGAACAAATACCCTCTATAAACTAATCAGGAATATCCAAGCTCCCAGATAAACTTCTAATCATTGATGTATGCTAAAGAAGCAGCATTTTCATGCCTTTTAAATGTCTCTATTGGCTACTGCCAGTATGCTCTATCTGTTTTTTTTTTTTTTTAACTGAGTATGCTCCATCCGTCTATTACATTATTTTGCTGTGCAAATAATTCCAATAGAAATATGTTTATATTAAATTAAACAGGTTAAAGAAATCATTAAGAAGATTCGTCAAACCTTTATCAGATCCAGCTGCCTTTCCACAAGTTCTTGGTCATCTGAGCTTGTAAGATTTCCAGACCATGTAAAGATGGAGGAGTCATTTTGCAATATGTAGCAGTAAGAGGAGTTCAGAGATGATGCAACCTGATTGAAGTTCAATTGAAAAAGAAACAAGTAAATATCATCTTATATGCACAATAATATAGAATCTAAAAAATGTGCATATAGACACAACCTAGATCCACATCCAACATATAGCTCAAGATCACTCTCTAAATTGCATGTAGGACAGCTAGAGTACTGCAGAACTTTCTATATGTTGGTTGTGTAAACTACATTCAAATTAGATTTCTTATGGCACTGCTGAAACAATGAATAATAACAAGATGCATATTGCATCACTTTGGGAGGATACCTATCCTCAAATTATTCCTTTCTTGCCTTTTAGTAAATTATTCTTTTAGCAAAATAAAATAAATAACAATATGGCAATCATATACAGAGTCAGACCATACTTTGCAACCAGTTATATTGTCAAATGTAGAAATGTGGTTTTGTGAACATATTTACTTAAAAAAATGTTTTATATTGTTAAATTGATGTTCCGTTGAAAGTGAAAATTAAAAAAAAAAAAAAAAAAACAGCACACGTTAGATTGCACAAGTCTCTAGAAATATTACAGAGAAAGTAATCATGACACACACACACACACACAAGTGAAAGCTTTTGGTAGAGCTATGAGGATGCAAACGCTTTAATATTTACAACAACTATGTACCCAAATAAATCCATGACATTTGTTACAGACTGTATATATATATAGAATAGAAAGTTATATATTGGTAATTAATATAGGAGATTTTCCTTCCTAAATTAGGACTCCTAAACTTGTATATATACCTATACAATTGATGAATAATATATGAGAATTATTCCCATCTCTTCTGATTCTACTTAAGTTACATGGTATCAAAGCTTATCTAACCTAGAGTTTGCTTTAGAAATTGAATTTAGAAAACCTGGGTCTGTTTGCCTAAAACAGTAGGTTTGGAAAACATTAGTGTGACTGGTGCACAGTGATCGGGTGGAGTCACAGCCTGCTCTAGGAGAAGCACCACCCGCCGACCGGTGTTTCTCCAGAATCCGGTGGCCGGAATCTCAGTGCGTGGGCCACACGCGCCGACAGAACAGATCGGCTCCTTCACCACGCGCCGGCGCGTGGTAGCACGTACGCCGCCAGAAACTGCTCCGATCAGCTTCTTCCGACTCGACTCTGTCTGTTCTCTCTGATTCTTTACCTGGTTGGGTCTGCTTCTACAAAGTTGTGAGACCTTTGGCTAAAACAGGTTCTGCTTCTTTGATTTTGTCCTTCAGCTGATACAGGTTTTGGTCCTTTTTCAAATCAGTATTATTTGAATTTTGTGGCTATCATTTTTTGAAATATGGAGAAGAAAAATGTTACTGTTGTGTCTGATGTGGTTCCCGTGATGTCAAAAATACGGAACATAAGCTTAATAGTACAAATTATTTAGATTGGAGTAAAACAATTAGATTATATTTGTTGAGTATTGATATGGATGAATATTTAACTGATGATCCTCCTACTGGAGATTCGGAAAAAAACTTGGTTGCGGGAAGATGCTCGTTTATTCTTGCAGATTCGTAATTCCATTGATAGTGAGGTAGTAAGTATGATTACTCACTGTGGAACAGTTAAAGAATTAATGAACTACTTGGATTTTTTGTATTCCGGAAAGGGCAATATTTCTCGCATTTATGATGTGTGCAAAGTTTTTTACAGGGCAGACAAAGGTGATAGGTCTCTCACTAGCTATTTCATGGATTTCAAGAAAACATATGAAGAACTTAATATGCTACTTCCTTTCAGTCCTGATGTAACTGTACAACAAACTCAGCGGGAGAAGATGGCTGTTATGAGCTTTTTAGCTGGTCTTCCGTCTGAGTTTGAGACTGCTAAATCTCAAATTCTTTCTGGTTCAGAGATTTCCTCTCTACAAGATGCCTTCAATAGGGTTCTTCGTACATAGAATTCACCACCTATTCAGTCTGCTCAGCCTAACAGTGCTCTTATTAGCCGTAATAACACATCAGAGTCAGGGAAACAGCAGCAATACAGGAGTGGTGGTGGTAATAAGAGTATGGGATTCAACAACTATGACAAGAATACTGGCACTCAGTCAGGGAAAATAGTGTGTCACTATTGTCGTAAGCCAGGTCATATCAAGCGAGATTGCCGGAAGTTACAGAATAAAAACGCTCAGTCTGCCCATGTTGCATCTACTTCTAAGACCTCTGAAAAGTCTGTCGTGATATCTGCAGCTGAGTATGCCAAATTGACTCAACTTCAAGAAACAATGAAACCTCAATCTAGTCCTGTTACTGCCATTGCCGAGTCAGGTAAACCCAATACATGTCTTGTTTCCTCCTCTTCAAAATGGGTCATTGATTCTGGTGCTACAGATCATATGACAGGTAATTCTAATTTATTATCTATCTTTCAGTCACATACATCTACCTCTCCTATTACTTTAACTGATGGTTCAACATCTTGTGTTATTGGATCTGGAACTATTAATCCTACATCATCACTCTCTTTGTCATTTGTTCTTAGTCTACCTCAGTTATTCTTTAATTTGATTTCTGTCAGTAAACTTACTCATACTCTCAATTGTTGTGTCTCACTTTTTCCTGATTATTGTTTATTTCAGAATCTTATGACGAAGAAGATTATTGGTAAGGGACATGAGTCTGGAGGCCTCTACATCCTTGATACACAAATACCCAAGTCTATAGCCTGTACCGGCGCTGTCACTCCTCTCGAAGCACATTGTCGGTTGGGTCATCCTTCTCTTCCTATGTTCAAGAAACTTTGTCCTCAGTTTTC
>CATKHJ011169239.1:0-10073 GCA_949750685.1 Vernicia montana | reverse complement strand
CATATTCGACCTGTCCTTCAATCAATCTGCTCATATCATTGGTATGAGCATCAATCTCATACATATAGCTGCAACCTTGTTGACCATAACTGGAAGTCCAAAGAAAACTCATTCAGAATATAAAATAGAAACCAACATAGGATGAAAAATAAACTGCATCTTTCCAAATTTATAACCTGCTAGGCCTCTCATTTGCCTCCTGCTCGTCTAAAACCTCCCCAGTATACTCACACACAAATGTGCCACGTAGGATTGGTTCAGCTAAAAAAGATATATTAGTTTTATAAGATACAAAAAGAAATTAAAAGAAATTAATTTTTTCAAATAAGATACAAACATATTATGTCTTTGTATTTTTTTGGGTGGCGAGATGCCTTGGGTTTTCCCCTCTTTGGATTAATTAATCAGGCGAGTACATGTAATAATTTTGGTAAAGTAAAATTACAAGACCCATTTCAAATTGTTTAAATGATATAAAATAAAAAAAAAAAAAATTACATAAAATACAAATCCATATTTCATCAAAAAAATTTATATTTTAAATTTGTATAAACATAAAATAATTGCAAATACCAAATATATATTAAATATATACTCATTTATGGTATACGCATATTATTTTTTATTACTTTATCTTTTTAAATTTTTCATATTTTCAATTTATATAAATATAAAATAGTTGCAGATATCAAATATCTACTAAATGTATACCAATTCACAATATACGTATATGTTTAGGGTTTAGCGTTTAGGATTTTTTAGGGTTTAGGATTTAAGATTTAAGATTTAGTGTTTAGAATTTAGGATTTAGGATTTAGGAAGAGTTTAGGGTTTTAGGGTTTAAAATTTAGGGTTTATGGTTTAGGTGGTGGGGGAGTATTTTTGTAAGAAAAAAAAGTGGAAGACTATTTTTGTAAAAAATTTATTATGAGGATATTTTTGTAATTATTTTTCTTTTTTATTTACTTATGTAAAAAATCCTTTAATATTTATATTTATTAAATGAAATTATAAATATAATAATGTTAATAACTTATTATCAAGCGAATATTCTACCGTTTAACATGCCAAAATTCATTTTTAAACATTATAATTTTTTTAAAAATTTATGATTTATTAGTAACATATATAATTAATGTAAGCTTTGTGAATATGATTGTTATTAAGTGAATTTATTTTATTAATATTTATTAAAAATTTAAAATTAAAAAAAATAATATGTATTACACTACGTGAAATTTATGACTCTTAATAAAAAAAAATAATATTACAAAATAGCATTTTTTATTATGTAGTTTGGTGGCAAATATATTTCTGATAGTTACGTGGTGAGGTTGTAAGTTGACATTATAAACTAAGTTGATATTTGGTAAAACTGAAAATTAAGTACTAAAAATTTAAGTACTCAATAATATAAGTGATATAGTTTTTAAAATGTAAATTATTTAAAAATTTAATCACTTATTGTATTAAATAGAAATTTTAAGTTAAATATTTTAACTTACCATTTTAAGTGGTTTTTTACTTAATTGAAAACTTTAAGTTGAGATTATTTTATATTATCAAATTATCTTAAAATTAATAAGTGCTAAAAATATTAAATTAAGTAATAAGTTGGGTTATCAAACACTCTCTAAGTAAAATAACTCACCAGATGCAGCGGGCCAACTCATAACGTATTAATATAAATTGTAATAATAATAATAATAATAGGGCATAGAAATGATTATTGCTATTGTACCATAAATAAATAAATAATATAAATGAATTAATAAAAAAAAAAAAATAGAGGGCTTGTTTTAATAATTATTGGTACCAAAAAAGAAAACCAAAGGAAGATGGTCTGGCTGGAATTCAGTTCAGGAACAGGCATAGCAGGAATAGCAGTTATTTTTAGAAATCATGCAGGGAAGCTGTAGGTGGTAATAAGAAAAAAGACAAGAATTTATTATCGGCAGAAGCTGAAGCTTTCAAACTTGCCTTGCAATATGCATTAGTTGCAGGTTATCAAAAACTAGAAGTGGAGAGCTTTTTAAAGCCTATTCTGTTCCAACTGAAAAAAGGCTTATGGGAGATTCAGCCTCTTATTTTTGTAGTAAAAAAATTACAGAGGAATTTTACTCATTTTATTTTTAATTGGATACCCAGGGAAGCTAATAAACCTGCAGACTGGTTAACTTCTTTTAGTTTGAATAGCTCCTTGTCACCAGATTGGCTTGTAAATCAGCCTCCAAGGCTTGAACATTTGTTATTATCTGATGTTACTTCATCTCAGTTATGAATCAAACTATGCTCTTTATTATCATCCTAATCACTTAACCAACTAATTAACAACATTTGCCTTTTTTGTTGCACTTGCTACCAAATGTTTATCTCAACTCTTAATTAATTGAGTCTTTAACCCTATTACCATCACCATTTTCTTTATTAATAATTACTTCTTATTATTTATATTCAAGAATCAATTTCATAATGAGAAGACCCATGATGGAGGTTGGAGGAATTATTAACTCTAAATTTAATTTTCTTTTTTTAATAGTAAAGTTAAAATTCTTAGCTTTTGAGTCTATATAAGTAACAAGATATTCCACTATTGAAATATTACCATATTTTTTTTTATTAAATTTAATTTATCTAAAATACAATTTGATATATATATAATTGAAATCGTGAAATTGAATTTTAAAAGTTAAATGATAAAATTATTACAATTTTTCTACCCAACAAAAATGATAAAATCAGATCTAGCTGAAGAGAGAGAGAGAGAGTTTATAGGAGAGAGAGAAAAAAAAAAAAAAAAAAAAGAGCTCCTTTCATTAATAAGATTATATCATAATAATAATGATAATAACAAATCACTTTATACCTTAATTATGATAATCATTAGATAAGATCAAAATAAATTATATTTCATTTCGCTCCTAAACACAGAACTCTCTTCACTAATAATAAAAAATTATAGCCTTCACTTATAATTTTGGTCCCATACAATAATTTTCACCACTTTTTTTTTTTTTTTGCCCATCAATAATTTTCACCACTTAATAATACAGAATAGTCAAACCTCAATGCATGGACATATCCAAACCTTTTCCCCATCCCCAATTGCTAAAACTTAAAAAAAAAAAAAAAAAAAAAAGTCCACATCAGTGATAGTGTTGAGAAAATGTTAAAAAAAAAAAAAAAAAAAAAAAAAAAAGAAGGAAGGGTGAAGATTGGTTAGCACCGTATTCGGTGCCTACCAATGTGGATTGTTTTGTGGTTTTAATTACAGCTTGCTACAAACTGTAACTAAAACAATTTAGAAGGGTTTGAGAGCCTATATAAAGGCTCTCTTCCTTCTTCCAAATGGTATCCCTCTCTATATTTTTATCTCTACCTTTATATAATTTATTTTGATAACCCATAGTTATTCCTTTATTATTAGGTGATTTCTCTCCTTTGTTACAATAAGTTTTGATCATAATTTTGCAACTTGTTATTTGATATTTTGTATAAGAGATGTTAAGAATATTGTATGTATTGGATTTTGATATTGAAAATTATTTTTTCTTTGTCTTGTACCACCTTTGAGTTTATTAGTAAAATTTTATCTCATTTGCCCGTGGATATAGGTTTATCCCGAACCACGTTAAAATTGTGTTCTCTTTATTTGATATTATTTTATTGTCAAACCTTATTTACATAGCCAAACAAATTAAACACTGTATAAAATTTCCAACAAGTGGTATCAGAACCTAATTGCCTTTTTCTTGGGGTGGAGTGTTTATTGTGATATTTATTTAGCTTAGTCATGGCAACAATAAGATTTAACATTGAAAAATTTGACCATAATATTAGTTTTGCTTTATGGCAAATAAAAATGTGGGTAGTCTTAACACAAAATAGGCTGTAACATGTGGTCCCAAAACAAGCATGGAGGTTGTTATCCTCTCCCAACTCTCTCTGGGCAAGACTAGTCAAAGCTCTGTATTTCCCTACTGGAGATTATTGGTCTTCTCAGAAAGGATCCAGACCTTCTTGGAGTTGGTCAAGTTTGTGTGCTGTTAAGGAGCTCCTCAAAAGTGGAGCTCGAAAGATTGTTCGAAATGGAAATTCAATCTGTAAGGCCTCCAAGGCATTATCCTTTCCTGGTTTCTGACTTGTTTAATGATAATAGAGAATGGAATATCAACTTGCTATATCAATCATTCTCTGTTCATGAAGCTGAAGACATTCTTAGAACTCCCATTGGATCAGCAAATCAACAGGATGTTTGGGTTTGGAATTGGACTAGAAATGGAAACTTCACTGTTAAAGCAGCTTATAAAATGTTAATTATGAAAAAGGAAGAAGTTGAAGCTGTTAATCAGCCCTCTTCCTCAAACACCTATCCAAAACAACTTTGGAAACACCTTTGGAATTTAAATCTATACCCTAAGATAACTTCTTTTATTTGGAGGGCCTGTAGGAACCTTTTAGTAACTAAAGAACAATTATTTAAAAGGAATCTTACAGAATCTCCAATCTGTGATGTATGTTTTGAATCACCGGAATCAGTAGAGCATCTTTTATTTTTTTGTAACCATGCCAAAGCAACATGGTTTGGTTCCAAATGGGGATTCACTCCTAGTCCTAATTCTTTAATTTCATTTGCAGAATGGTGGACAACTATGGTCTCTTATTTTCACACTAACAATGATCAGTCATCCCCAAGGTTATTAGCTTGTTATTGTTGGGCCATATGGAAGCAAAGGAACAGGAAAATCTTCCAGAGGCAGGAGATTGATCCAATTCAAACAATTCTGTTAGCTAACTCATATTTTAATGAATACCAAGGAGAGTTACTCAGATTCCCAGCTGCAGCTCAAACTAATAATGGCATAGTTGAAAGATGGCAACCTCCAGATTTGCAGAATATTAAAGCTAATTTTGATGCTTGTTTTAATTCTGGAACAGGAATTGCAGCAATAGCAATCATTTTTAGAGATCACAATGGCAAACTCTTGGATGGCATAGCATTCAGGAAAAAAACCAGGACTTCACTCACAGCAGAGGCTGAAGCTTTTGTGGCAGCTGTTAAACATGCTGAGTTAGCTGACTAAAAGAAGATTATTTTGGAAACTGATTGCAAAGTCTTAGTTGATGCTTATTCTGTTCCATTTGAAACAAGTCCACTAGAGATTAAGTTTTTTTTGTTAATTGTTAAACAATTACAATCTTATTTTGATAGTTTTGTTTTTAGTTGGATTAGCATAATGCTAATAAGGCAGCAGACTGGATAGCAAATGCTCTCCTTTATAGTTTCTTATCACCGGTTTGGTCGGTATTACAGCCTCCAAGGCTTTAAACTCTTCTTTGTAATGATGTCTCTTCTCTTTCTGAATGAATGATTCATACAATTTGGCAAAAAAAAAAAAAAAAAAATTCTTAGTACTAAACCCCTAAAATACTGTGGCAGAAAAAAAAATTATTTAGCTAAAGACTAAAATCTAATGCATTAAGCAAAATAAAATTACCCCACATGGTTTCTTTTGCAAGATATTGTCTTATATAATTTCAGATCTTGATAGTTCTTGAGCTAAGTTACAGAAAACCCAGAAAAAATAAATTGAAATTAATGCAAAAAATAAAAAAAAAAATTGAAAGATAATTATACACACCAGTTAAAGCAAGCAAACTGGGATCATGAGACAATAACCGCCGGACGACAACCGCGTCTTGTTCTCGCCCAATCCTTCCTTTCAAGGTGAGAGGAGAGAGAAGAAAGCAATAGTAATATAAATTTCTGTTGTTATTATTTATTATTTTTAGGACTAAATGTGAGACCCACAAACGAAAATCAAAAACAAAAGAAAAAGACAGTTAATTTTGTGGCGCATTAACAGATTTCTGAAATTTCAAAATATATTTGCGCCTCGAAAATATTAAAAAATCGATCTACACTTTATGGTAAATATCAAGAGCATATTTAAGTATTATGATATGTCTCTCATTAAGATCAAGTTGAGTTGAGAATTATATTATGAGGTGCAAGTTGTTCATTTTCATAACAAAAAATGTAAATTAAAAACAAAAGAGTCTGAATGAAAGATTTTGTGATAGTTAATCATGGGAAAAAATCCATTAGAATTATATCACTATTTCACTATTCTAATAAATTAATAAATAAATGAATAAAATCAGATACACCTTATAAGGATAATTTATTACTTGTTTAATAAGATGACCATTAATTAGGGTTTCAATTTCCTCACTTGAATTGAACCCTAATCTCTGAAAAGGAAGATGAAATGAGAAAATCAACTGTTTTATTCAGCTTCTATTTTCTATTAATGGCAGCAAGTTTTGCTTGTTCTGCATCTGTCCAGTTAAATGATCCTTGTACTTATAATTTTTTTTTTTCTTTGGAATCCCTTTTAATAGAAACTCTTATGTGTATTAAAAGCTAACTCTTTTTAACTTTCATTCAATCGCATATTGTTTTCTTGTTTTGGTATAGATTAGTATTTTTGGTTCCCTCTCTATGCTTGTGCTTGTATTGTTAATATAGTGAATTGGGCAATCTCCTCTAAAGCAATAATAAGGCAAATTGCAAAGGTAACACTATGTTTAGGTATATTTTTGTTTTTGAAGGTTGTAATAGAAGATTTTATAAGAGGAATAGCTGGGTCCTACTCATTAGATTTGAGTGAGAGAGTTGTTAGAGAGAAAACAGGAAGTGGGTTAGTTAATCACTTCCTTGATTTTGCATTTGGAAGCATCATCTGAGCCAAAACATTTCATGTCATGGAAGGCAACAAATAAGAAGGATATCTCAAGATTTGTTGAATATGGTAAGACATTTTTACTTGCATAAATTTTCACAGATCCTATATGTATTTACCGCTAGATTATACCTAAGTGTTATTATTCAATCAATTAACCTGAAACGAAATTAATTAGTGAATTTTCCTGGGAGGAATGGCAATGTTGGTGAGCTTCAGTTTTGGACTACCCTTTAACTTCTTTGTGGTTTGAAATGGTGAAATGAAATTAGATAATATCAGTGATGGGCATTCTTGAAAACTCAACTTGGATTAGCATGTGTGTGTGTATGCATACATATAAATACACATTGAGGCCTATTTTGTACTACTAAACTCTGCAGTTAGGGAAACTTTTTCTGAAGCATATGTACCCAAGAAAAATATTTCAATGAATTAAAAAGCAAGCTTGTTTGCTCAAATATTTACATGTCAATTGTGGGTAAATAGGAACACATGGCAACAAAAAATTATTTGAAACAGGCCATTTATGCATTCCCATGAAAAAGAATACCCACAAACAAGACACCTACAAATTCCAAACAGAAAAAAACATCTACACTTATAGCTAAAGACAGGGAGGCATCAGTGTTCATTGCTACTGAAAAAGGAGATGCCAAAAAGAAAATGAGGTTTCCTCCTCTTCTCTGAATAACGTGTATAAACAAGTGACAAATGAGAATAGACACAAACTGCTTGCAGGGACAATTGAAATGTCATCGCAGAGACACTGCAGCACTGGACCAATTTATTGTTAGCTTGATGCAAAGTTGTGTACTTTCTGAGCTGCTTTTCAGTTGGTCCACCGAGACGAAAGCCAACATCTGCATGGAACGGGCTCAGAGATGTTATCCTGTCAGGCTCTCTTATCCCCCTTGTTATATATAAAAAGGCGAGAACACCAGAACATAATGTTCGTTAGGATTTAGTACAAGCGGCCTCTGCACTTCAAAGTTCCACAATGGCAAGGACATCCTTCTCCAGGCAGAAGATTATACCGATAATTGTATGTCAGTTCTTCACCAAATGCTATCTGCTCATAGTATGGTAAAACAAGTAAATGAAATACATCACCACCCATACAAACACTTAAAAAAAAAAAAATTAAGGTTCTTTACAATTAGATGGTTAATTGCAACATCCTGGTTTATGTTGTTAAACACCATAACTAAAAAAATTTAAGGTTCTTTACAATTAAATGGTATAAAATCAAGGTTCTTTACAATTAAGATGGAATCAATTAAGGGTTTGATTCAGTCTAAGATCTTCACGTCAAGATATTAATGCATCCCATGAGCGAGCAAAGTGTCAAAAACCTCACATTGACCCAAAAAAGAATAAAAGTATCTTGCATGTAATACCTTCCCCCTGAGCCTAAAATGATTCAATCTTCTTGAAATGTCATACAGTGATATAATAAGCATACAAATGCCTCAAAAACCCTAGTTTCATAAAAACAAGAGATTAATATTCAAGAAAAAAAAAGGCAAAGATTGCTTACATCTCGACTTGCATATAGACCAATATGAGCATACTGAGAATCCATGCTGTTGACAAGAACTTGGTGGTTCACAAGATTTGGCAAGCAGCTGACAATACGAAAAGATGCAACAGTAAATCAACAGGAACTCAGACAATAGAAAATTAACAAGAAATCAGCATCTGAACACCAATACATCACTACTTGAATCTTATCTTACCATCTACTTCCTTAAATTATGGGCCAACAAAATTTCCACAGATTTTATCCATTCAAAAGTTGCACAGTAAAATTAAAAACAAGCTGCAGCTTAAGCCTATAATTCAGAGAAACAGGGGATAGATTGACCGCACTTTTTAAAACAAAGCTCCAATACATTGACTTTCTGCATCAGCAAAGCAATAATTGCATGAAGAAGCAAGTTCTAATCTCATTTCATGCTGTCACAACTTTTTCTCATCTCTGCCCTTTTAATTGTCTTAAGAACTGACTCAGCCATCAAACTAGAAAAAGAAAGAGAGAGAGCCAAGGACAAGGGCTTTTACCGACAGGCTAACAAAGTTACCCAAGATTGAATCTTGATATCATTATGTTATTATAAATACATTGTCGTTAAAATAGAAACAAATACATAAGAAAATACATCTAAATCTAATATATTATAAACAATAACCCACATATCAATTTGCACAGAGTGAAATACAAGGATTGACTTTTCCCTCAAAAAAAGAAAATGCAAGGATTGACTTAAAAATGTGCAAACTACACAAATTCTCAGAAGTGTCCTAGTGCATGAGTTCTTCTCCTTGCATTTGCAAAAAGGCATTTCCTGCAATTTGATTCCATGACTTAGAGGTCATAACGGAGCCATTTTACAGTTGCACCAAGATTCACCCTTCCAAGTCTCCGAGGTCAGAAGAATTATTCTGAAAGACTAACATTTTTAGATTGTTGTAACTTGTGTACATGGATGTTATTCCCCTAATGAAAATTTATTTTGATGTTCTTTTTTTTTGTTATGGTAATTGTCAAATAACTACATAATCATAGTGAAATATGTCTACACTTTTTACCTTTCTTTTCTTAGCATTTTTAGTATCATAGATAAAAGTGGCCATGCTTTATACAAGTAAAGAATATTTTTTTTCCCTCTTATCTTTAAGAAAAGTGGATGTGAAAATAAACAAATTATTATTACCAATTATTGTAACTGTAAAACTAGAAGATAGCAGCAGCACCCAGTGATTGATCCATTTCGTTTTGAGCAAAATGATGTGGATGACTGGACTGACTGGTCTATGGTTGAACCAACCAGTTCTCTAGGTGTTGACAGATACACATGGCGCAGTTAAAAGTCATAACCTTGCTCTTTCTTAGACCAATTGTCTCATAACGCAACCTGACATTCCCAGGCACATCAGGTTTTAAAACACTGCCTTCTAAAGTTTCTTAACATTTTGAATGTTAAATCTTAATTTTGTCATGCTTCTGTTCCATATCATCCACGTACTATTTTGGCATCTATTAATAAATTTTTTGTGTACAAAATATAAAGTAGGCTTCATTGAAAATATAGTCTATGAAAAGATAGATGATGGATTAATGAACTCCATTAAGACATGGATAGACTGATCTTAAGCCACTCACACTCGTTACATCAAAGTCAGTGCCTCACACATCAAGAGATATATTATAGAAAATCAAGAATCTAACAGTAGACTATCAATTTGCTCACATTGCTAGGAATAATAACTAGTTGCTTTTCCCCTACCTGTGGTTGATGAACCGTGAAACATTCCCATACTTAG
>CATKHJ011169142.1:0-11525 GCA_949750685.1 Vernicia montana | reverse complement strand
GACCAAGAAGGATATGAGCCACTTGCATTGGAACAACATCACAAAGTATAGAATCACTATAACCACCACATTTAAAAGTAACAAGACAACGACGAGTTACCGGGATAGTGGAGTTCTTGATCCATGCCACTTTATAAGGATGTGGATGTGGTTCGGTTAGGAGATTCAAACGTTCAACCGTGGATGTTGACACCACATTCATGCAACTTCCGCCATCAATGATTAGCTTCTTTGCTTGATCATTGCAACAAACCAAGGTCTGAAATATTGAGGTGCGTCGCCAATCTTCTTCTTCCACCTTAGGAGTTGCTAGAATGCGTCTCACAATTGAAAGGAATGTTGAATCAATGCCTTCATCTTGTAGATCATCATCCGCATAATTCCCAAACTCACCTAAATTGTCTTCATAATCTTCTTGTGATAAGTCTTCATCCACAAGTTCTTCTCCTATGTGCAAATTCTGTCTTTGGACATTGAAATCCCACCATATGTCCAATTTCTCCACACTTAAAGCATTAAATACCCTTGCCTTTCGCATTTGTAGCATTCGAAGAAGAAGGCTTTGAGTTGTTGAAGCGATTAGGTGGCTGCAAAGTAGTAATTTTGTTGCTGCGATTTGCCTCAAATCGTCTTTTAGTTGCTGCCTCCCCGACTTGAATCCCAAATCTCTTTGTAGTGGGCTGGTTCAAGCTTTCCTTTACATCAAGGGCTATGTGATATACAAGGTCTAAAGATGTTAATTGTTGCCTAAACAATTCCTTTCTAATATCCGTTCGTATTCTTGCCTTAAATTGGGCCATAGTTTGTAAGGAGTCTTCAACGATTTGGCTACGGATTGTGAACTCTTCAAATTTTTGCATATATTCAGCCACGGACATGCTACCTTGTCTTAATGCATATGCTTGTTCTCTCATCTTTGCAAGATAGTTAAAAGGCATATATTTTTCTTTTAATTTTGCTTTCATATCGTCCCATGTTGCTAGTGGTAGTTGTCCTGATCTTTCCAATTCATACTCGACACCGTACCACCAAATTTTCGCCAACCCCGTAAGTTTCATCTTGGCAAACCTCACTCTTCGGTTGTCTTCTATATTATACCAATCAAAGTAGGATTCAATACTATGTAGCCAATCAGAAAATATTGTGGGATTTATATTACCTTCAAAATTCGAGACATCTTTCTTGGTGATATCTCCTGCGGTATCTTCTTCTTGATTTTGTAGGTTTTGATTAGCTTGTTGCTGTTCTCCACCATTCCTATGAGCAGCCTGTAGCGGCTGGTTAACTATTGCAGCAGGTCTTTGGGGAATAACTTGGGCGGCATTTTGCTGAGCTTGAAACATTCTCACCAATTCTTCCATCCTAGCTTCCAAAGCGTTGAATATGTTATTTGTTGTGTTCATTCCATTCGTCAGTTGACGCAATTCAGCTCACAATTCTACAGTTGTTGTCTCATGACTTGATTGCAGCCTCAACCCTTGAATTCAGCTCAACATTAGTCACCATTATTGCGGAAATTTAATCAATAACTTCAAGGATCTTGAAGCTCTGATACCAAAATTGATGTAGGACAGATTTAGATAACCTGTTCTACGTTGATTTTTGCGGAAAATAAAGGTTTAAGATTGAATTCGAGGTCTGATTTGACAGAAATTCAGATCTGAAACAGAGGAATAGGAAAGAAAAGATAAGAAAACTTCTAAGAGTCAGCACTTAGAAGACCTAGGAGTCAGCACTTACGGCGAATTGAGTTACACAATTCTTAGCAATAATTTGCAGGAAAATTATTTTTATTGAATATGAAAAACTGAATAACAAATGATACAAGTCTAGGTATATATAAACTTGAAACTAATCCTAATCATACTTGGATTAGGAATCATAAACTAGGACTCTAGAATAATTATAAACTAACTAGGAAATACTAATCCTACTAGGACTCCTAAATCAGACTGAATAAAAACTACTAAAATGAAAATTTAATAATGGTTTCCAGCAATGCTGGAAATTACAGAAATACCCCTATTCCTAATTAATCAGAATTTCTGCATCAAGCCAGACTTAATAAACTTCCCATTCGGCCTCCCCATCATCCCATATGTTCCAAACAAGTGCTTGAGCATTTGAACCCTCTTTAGCACGACGTTTGTAAACATGCTGCCATCGTGCTCCATCAATTGGATCTTGTTCCATTTCATATTTGGGATTTATGTGGTTGGGTTTGAGGAGGGGCATCTTTAGGGAAATGGTTGGTTGCGAGTTGAAAGGAAGTCTATGGAGGAACTAGTGGACCTAAAGTATGGAGAAGAAAGGACAGAATGGATTGCAGCACCTGTCATGGTCACTGCTAAGTTGACAGTTGTGGCTGGTGCTGCCATGAACTTATTGAAAAAATTACCTTGCAAAAGAGAGAAAGGGTATATATGGTCTAATGATTGTCATGGCCATAACAAGAAAGAGTAATGGTCCACAATGGGGTGTAAAACGTCCATAATTGTCCATTTCACCTATGTTTCCCAAATAACTGTCATGTTTTCAGCCCATAATGTAATAGTTGGACAAAATAATGTCGTGTAATGGCTATGATTTACAACCAAGGGGTGGACTACTCCTGCAGTATGCAGTTAGAAATTATGATTTCTCTTTTTTTTTGGCACATTTCTGCCTTTTCTTTCCATCCTTGTGTCCTTGGGTTGTCGTGTAAGATCGGCATAAAGTTGTTTTCATATCAATCATTTCTATTTGTTTGCATTGTTTAAGCAGGTATGCTAGCATATCCCAATACCTCATGCTTTCTTTAATTCGTCAGTTTCTGGACTTTTAGCTATTCATTTTAATGATTAGTTGCTATCATGATATATTTCTCATAGTCTCATATTTTGTGTAGAGATGGTGAACTTTCCACTCGGGACTTGCAAAAGATGGTTCAAGCATTGCCGCAATACAGTGAACAAATTGACAAGCTTTCCCTCCATGTAGAGGTTGGTTTCTTGCTTCTGACAGCCGAGTATTATTCTTATTCATTAAAATAATTTTCTTATAAATAACACAGCTCTTGATCATCCCTGGAAGTACTGTTCCAAATATTTTGTTTATATTTTATCCAACCTGGTGCAGAAGTTGCCTTGTCTTCTTGGTTTTGAAACTCAGTAAAATGACTCTTGGATTTGGTTAGCATGACCAGCCGTTGCTTTCCTCTAGTTAATTAACAAATATGTTATATTGTATTCCAACTATATACATTGCTTATCTGAAAATTTTTCCCGATTTAGCTTTATTAAGAGCCTATCTTTTGTCAAAACAATATGCCACCATGGTCTATGATTGTCTCGAGTCTTTTCAGCAGTCCTATGTTTGGCTTTTCCTAATCCTACGGTTACTTAGTGCCATAGACATTAATTTAAAGGTTTGGTGTAGTTCATGGTCTTTGTTTCAGACGACCAATTCTCAACCCAACCTATGCAGCTGAATTTCCCACATTTTTCAATAAATGGATAATACTCTTTAATTTCTTAAATTTAATTGATGCTATGGCTTTAATATGAAGCATTTCCCGTGTGTGATTAAAAGGCATGGATGCTTTGGGGCATCAAGATCCACCTAGTACAGGAATTGAATGTGGCCCAAGGTAGATCTTTAGGTTCGAATCATACTAGTAATGAAATGAATAAGAGTTTTTGTTTTTTTTTTCCTGAAGAAGAAATTATTTAGTGAAAGGACAAAATTTGTATGAGATGGGAGGATAGGAAATTCTCTTTACGGATTTATCATCCATATAAAAAAAAATCATGTGCTCTGTTAAAACAAACTCCATCTTTGGAAGTAGTTAGTTTCCCATGAAGAAATGGCCCAATGGATCTTGCATTGATATATCAAACTTTATTTCCTTAACCATGAAGTTTACGTGCTTTGGTCAATTGTTGGATGGAGTTTGTTCTTGTTGATCTTTATGATGTCTGTCAGATTGAGTATCAAGAAAAAACAATGGAGTTTGATGATGATCCCTCACTGAATTGATCTAATGACTTTTGCTTCAAAATTTGGTGGATTTGGAAGTGGAGCAATAAGAATATTTTTAAGGGAAGAAGACAAAATGATAGAATTAAGGCTGATTTTGTTTGAGCTCAGGGGGATCAAGTTAAAGGTGCTTGGTGCATGGACCTGGTCTTCAACTTTGGTAGCAGATAAAAAATTACCATCCTGCAGTTTAGGTAAACATAGTATGAATGGGACACCTGGACATGCATGAACAGTTCTTTTTTTGAGATAGCACATGCTGTTGTCTTGGTGGTTTTGCTATTAATATCAGGATATCTACATCTATTATGACGGTGGAATTATGGTCTGTTGCAAAAGATGAGTTAGCCTGGGAGAGAAATCGCAGAAACAAATTATAGAGGTGGAATTTCAACTGGTTTTTGGACTTTTTAGTTTGGCTTATTAGGGAAATAGAACAGATGATTGGTTGGCTAAGTTTTCCCTGCATTTGGTTTGCACTTCTTTGGGAATTTACCTATGTGTTGAGTGCATAGTTGCTTCAACTCTTCAGCTTACCTTAAATTTACCTGTATTTGACAAGGATGCTTGGACAAGGGTTGGACAGTTCAACACTTCAAAAAATTAGTGGGAAAACCTATGGAAATTTTGGAAAATAGGTGAGCTCAACCCCTGGACTTGAACTTGTGTTCAATACTCATATCCAAGTCCAAGGAACACGGTTGGTTAGCCCATGATTTCTTCTTTTTTTACTTATTTTTTGTTATTTTTTCATATTTGCCCCCAAAGTTTTTTATTTACCCTGTAACTTTATGATTTTTTTTTTTTTTATTTGCGACCTTTAAAATTTTTATGTTTGGCCCCCTCTAATTTCATGAATTCTTTTTATTTCTTAACCCTTAGTTTCTTCTTTTTTTTACATATTTTGTCCTCAAAAATTTTATTTTTAACCGAACTCAATTATTTTTTATTTTATTTTTTACCTTTAGTTTCCTCCCTCTTTTATATTTAGCCCCCAATTCCATGAATTCTTTTTATTTTTACCCTTAATACCTCCTATATTTGGCTCTTTAAATTTTGATTTTGAAAAATCAAGTTTTTAATGTATATTTTTTTAAAATGAATATTAAAATTATATCTTTAATTATTTTCAAGACCATTTCTCATTCAAGTGTATATTCATTATATTTCTGAGTGAAATATAGTAATACATTATATAATTATTTGTTATAGTGAATTAAATTTCAAAACATTTCGGGTTTAAGTTTCAAAACATTTTGTAATTTCTTTTATAATAATAAATATTTTAAATAAACAATAACTTTAAGTTATAGCAAATTATTAATTTTTCTTAATATCGAAAAATTTAAAATTTAATATAATTTTAAGATCATCTAGATAAAACTCTTTTATAATATGGAATGATATATATTTATTTGGTGGTTACATTTTATATTGATTTTTTTATTTATCACTATATTTAATATATTTTTTTTACAATTAGAATGTACTTTGTTCATTTTGTGTTTTTTACACTATTACAATACATTGAAACATTTTATGTTTTGTAGCTAAATTACATTGAACTATAACCATTATTATTTTTATTTTATTTTATTTATTTTTTTAAAAATTACTCATTACCTTCTATAAATTTAATATGTATCTTTCAATTAATTATCTTAAAACATAAAATTTTCTTACTTTTTCTTGCATAGTTGATTTTTAGTTTCTTTTTGAGAATATTTTCAGTACCAATTTTTTCTATTTATACAATAACCCTATGATAAAATCAATGAGATGAATTTTTGCCCCCTCCACCTGATCCTGGTTCTGCCACTGGTTGGCTACTTTTATGAATTTTGATTGTTTAGGGGTGGCTTGCCTAGAATTACAGCATGTAAGCAGGTGAGGGCCTATGGTGTACAAAGCTTAGCTATATTGCAGCTAACTAAAATATTCTCTTTTTCCTTCTAAATGCATAGGATGTGAGCATGCATATTAGAAGGAAATGAACATCTACTGGTTGAAAGAATTTTCACATGGCCAAGGCTTCATGCAGATTACATGTTATGGATGCAGATTGCAGGAAAGATTAACAGAATTATCAGGGAATCGGGGCTTCGAGAGATAGGGCAACTGGAGCAGGACCTGGTTTTTGGAGATGCAGGAATGAAGGATGTAATTAAATTTTTGACTACAAAGGAGGTGAGAATTTCTATTAAATCATAATGGAGGTACTGCAACTTGTCCAATGTACTTATAAAGTGTAACTACCACTCATGCAGGATGCGACTCGTGAAAATAAGTTGCGCTTGTTGATGATTCTTGCAGCAATTTATCCTGAGAAATTTGATGGTGAAAAGGGTCTTAATCTAATGAAGGTTGGTCTTCTTGGGCCTTTTTCCTACTAAATATTACAGTTTCTTGTTCCATTTTCAAGTCCGTTGCTTAGTTAAATCATGGCTTTTCTGACTTGATATTATTGACAATATATTTCTATGCCTATGATGCTGATCCCTATTATTTGAATGTCTTTCAGTTAGCAAAATTACCAGAAGATGATATGAATGCTGTGAATAATATGAGATTTCTTGGGGCATCTACAGAATCCAAAAAAAGTTCAACTGGAGCTTTCTCTTTGAAGTTTGACATTCATAAGGTAAAACATAAATGTTGCTGAAATAGTGCTTTGCTTCTGTTTAGTAATCTAAGCCTACATTTGCCCTTTCTCTTTCTGCCCAATTGTTAGAAGAAGCGTGCTGCTAGAAAAGACCGCAGTGGTGAGGAAGAAACACAATGGCAATTATCAAGGTTCTATCCTATGATAGAGGTACCGTTAGAATTATTTTGTGTGTATTATTTCCATGCACACTTTCCCCTTTGTTTTTATTAGCATCAAGTATCACATGATTGGAGTACTTCTAATAAGCAAAAGATTACCACTCATTGTTTGACTAGTTTAACTTTTTGGCAACAAATGAAAACAAACAGTATTTTGTCCTGATGTGATTTTGTTCACCGGCTCTAACTTATTCAATTACCTGTAATGCAAATCTTTTCAACTTTGCCTTATTAGGTTGTTTTCTGTGTTAATGGGCATTTAAATGTATATCTTTCGGAATTCCTCATGCCTACTCTGTTGCACTTTCATTTGTGTTTCTGGTCAATGAAAGTGAAAATTCAGTTATAGCTTTGAGGCCTTTGTTAGTAGTCACTTGCTAGGCAAATGGTCCGTAGGTTTTACTTTTGCTTGTGAGAAAAGATTTTGTAAGTTATTATTATGGATTTTCAAATTTGGTCTACTTGTAATTTATTTTTGTATCTTGTACAAATTATTCATTTCATGACTTCTGCCAAAGATTATGGTAAAAGAATGTAAACTTACTGAAATGCTCTTTTATCCTTTAGGAACTTATTGAAAAACTTAGCAAAGGAGAACTATCCAAGGATGAATACCCATGTATGAATGATCCAAGTGCAACATTCCATGGGACATCCCATGCTGCATCAACACATCAAGCTCCAGCTCCTCATTCAATGAGATCAAGGAGAACAGCAACATGGGCTCGACCTCGGAACTCTGATGATGGGTATTCAAGGTGCTGTTCTTGCTTTTGGTTGCAGTCGCATTTTCTCGTGCATGATCTGGAAAACCAACTACAGAATTGGACTCTTGATAAATTCCTATCGAAATCTTATCCATTCCATCTTCTTTGCCTTTTCTTTTTCCTTTCTTTTAATGTCCCATTTATCAAATAATACAACACTTGCATGTTCATGGTTTCTTGATCATTGAAGGAGCTGAAAATTAATAAATAAAACGCTGTTTTATTCCACTATGAATATCTTTGGACTGCTTGGAAATTCCCATAAACTAATAGCGATTTTGCTATATTTTTATCAGTAATTGAAATGTTTTCTTCTGCTGCTTGACAGTGATTCAATACTAAAACATGCATCTAGTGATTTCAAGAAGATGGGCAAACGTATTTTTGTATTTATTGTGGGTGGAGCGACTAGATCTGAGGTATGAAGAGTTCTAATCTCAAGTTCATTTTAATGCTTGTTTTTCTTTTGGATAATCTTATAGCATCTTGTGTCTCTCTCTCATGATATTTGATTCTCAGCTAAGGGTTTGCCACAAGCTTACAAATAAGCTACAGAGGGAAGTAGTTCTAGGCTCTTCAAGTCTTGATGATCCTCCACAATTTATTACGGTAACTAGCTTTTTTCTGGAGTGTCTAGCCATCCTTTTCCCATAACCAGCCAAATTCCTGGGCTGATGAATATTGTGTTGATTTTTAAATCGCAGAAACTAAAGCTATTGACAGCTAATGAACTCTCATTGGATGATCTGCAGATATAATGCCGAGTACAATCTTTGAATAGGTTTCTAATCCCATTTATGTTGATAGTTACACATTTGCATTCATTGTATCCATTTTTTGTGTTCAGTGTAAAGTATCTGCGTTTTGGTAATTGGCCTGGCTTGTCGTGCATGCGGAGAAGCATCCTGCATAGCCAAGCTTCTAGGAATTGGTTTGTGGATTGCAATTGATACGCTGAAAATTTAATTTACGCTGTGTATAATATTATTTTACTAACCAATAGGAAAACATCATTTGAGCTTTAAAATTGAAAGAAGTGAGGTACAGAGCCTTTTATGCTTGTGATCACATGTCAACACTCAACATAGATATTGCTCACTAGCTTTCCAATTTTGCGGGTAACATCCAAAGTCATTAAATTTTATACTTATTTCTAATTTGGTCATTAAAAATTGATTTGATATGATGTAATTGAATCGTTAAACTTTAATTTTCGTTGCAACAAGATATAATTTTGAATTTTTCGATAATAAATTCATTGGAATGATGACAACCCAAGATACACAAGTAATTTTAGTCGTAACCATAAATTTTCGGTTGAGATACCAATAGCGGTATTACTATCACTCAAATTTTATTCTGATGGGTTTATTGTCAGGATTTAAATTTATATCTTACTGCAATAAAAATTAAAATTTAGTGATTTGTTTGTATGAAATCAATTTTTCTAATTAAATTAGAATTAAGTGCAAAATTTAGTTACTTTTAGTGTCATTTACCCCAAATTCTGCTATAAGTTCAGACTAGCTAAATGCGAACATTGTTTGGATTGGATTGGATTTTTTACTTCTCATGTAACTGATTTTTTCTCTCTGGGTGAATTACACCATCTTATGAACACTTTGTTTGGAAAAAAAAGTAGAATGGGGAAAGAAAATAAGGAATATAATGCACAGGAAAGATAATTTCTTTTTCCCTTGTTTTGTTTGGAAAGTGGTGGGAATAAGATGAGGGAAATGGTAGAGAAAAAACAAAATTATTGTCACATCCTCCTTTTCTTTGATTGAAGCATGAAAGTAGGGTGAGGAAAGAAAATAAGGAATAGAATGCATAGGGAAAAGAATTCCTTTTTCCCTTGTTTTGTTTGGAAAGTGGTGGGAATAAGATGAGGGAAATGGGAGGAAAAAAAAGCAAAATTATTATCACATCATCCTTTTCTTTGATTGAAGCATGAAAATAGAGTAAAAAATGTAATTTTATTTATAACTATAATTAAATATTTATTTTCTCCATCTATTTTCCTCAAATTTAAGGGGAAATATCTTTTGTGGGCTCAGGGGAATAGTCCCTTGTTCATAGCCCATTCACTTGTGCTTCTTCGTCTTTCCAAACCAGGGAATCACAAAACCCAAAGTTTCTTTCACTCTCTTCCTTTTCATTTCCTTGTTTTTCCCATCTTCTCAAATAGAGCTTAAGAGATCATGATTGCTCTATATATCTTTATTTTTTTTTTTTTTTTTCGAGAGATAGACAATAACTGAGTATATTTGCAAATTAACGTATTCAAAGATAATAACTGAGTACATTTGCAAATTAATGTATTCAACCACACAAATAGTCAAAATATTACTCACATATTGGTGGGATTTGAATATGAGATCTTGATTCATAGGGTCTCAACTTCAAGTTTTAGTCAATAAAGCGCTGCCCAAATCTTATCCTTTTCTCTGCTAGGGTTTATCCCTTTGGTAGCGCCACCCAAATATGATCCGTGGGTTACCTTCGGTGGCCACGGTCACCGGTGGGGATACCCATCGATTTTCTTTTTTTCTTGTCATTTCTTATCTTTACCTTATAATAAGGCCGTTTTGCTTATTCTGTGGGTTATTTTTGCTTCCCTTGTTTGGGATCTTTTTGATTTGTTGTTGATATGGCTTTGTGCCTTTGTCTCTCTCGGTGGTGATGCCGTTCATCCCTACGGCCAGGTCCGGTTCTCTTTCTTTTGGTGTTTGTGGAAGGAAGAAAACAAGGGAGAGAAGGAAGAGTTAGTTGGCGAAGAAGTCGCCGCTCTATGCTGTGGATTGGTTATTGTTTTGATGGGCGCGACTATTTTCATTCCTAGAGCTTCATTTTTCTGGCCAAGGGAGTATTGGTTGAAGAACAGTGGGCTCTGGGTGTTTGATTCGAACCCTAGGTGGTGGATAGGCTTGAAGATCAGAGAGTACATGCTTTCGTGGAGAGATCCTGCTTCCTTCCTTCGATCTTTCGTTGTCGCCTTCTATCCACCATGGCTATCGGTGTCTTGCTCTTCTAAGCAGGCGGTGATAGAGAGGGCTGTTGGGGCAGAAGGTTCCGGTAGGGGGAAGAAGTTCAAGGGCATTATTGTCCTTTCATTGGCCTTTGGGCCATTATTTTTTTGGGCTCTAAGCCCATGGTTTAAAAAACCCTTTTATGGGTATGTTTCATTGGACCTGTGGTCTAATTGTAATGCCTTTATTTGGATATCTCTGTGTAGTATGATATTGTACTCTTATGGGTTTCAAGCCCATTAATATTACCAACTAACTTCTTTTGGGGCAAAAAAAAAAAAAAAAAAAAAAAAAAAAAATTCAAGTTTTAAACTAATTAGACCAAGACATCTTGGTTCCTATGTTAGTTCTTAGGGCCTCAATCGAGGGTGCTCTATTGTCACATCCCGCCTTTCGAGATGTGACGGTCCTAGAGTATAGGAAGACGTAAGGTCACTAAACCCGTAGAATCCTTAATGCACTACTTTCACTAACACATGGCAAACACAATCCCAAGATCGTAGTCAACTCTCATAGACGAATCCTATCATACATACTATCCATATTACATGCATAATTGATCTTTAATTATACGTGACCGATGATTGATTTTAAATCCTTATATCACATGATTGGTTAATACCTCATAACTTGATAGTTAATAAACTTAAAGGATTACAGTCATCCAAATAAACAGTACTAATATCTTGACCCTTGGAGCTCTATTAAAAATACGCATATTACAGACCAATCAAAATAAACAAACGACCCAAATGCGGCATAGTAATCTCCCAAGCGATGAAAGGTGGCTTGAGAGGGTTACCTTGCACGAGCCTCTATAATCCTGAAAAAAAATATAAACACTACGGGGTGAGATAAATCTCAGTGAGAACACGATATACTAATATGA
>CATKHJ011168789.1:0-10307 GCA_949750685.1 Vernicia montana | reverse complement strand
AAAACCAAAAGGAAGAAAACTAAAATTTAAAGTTTTACTGAAGAAAGAAGGGGCTGCCGCCGGCAAGATAAAAGATAAGTTTATCTTATAGAGAGACTCTCATACTGTCAATCTCTCTCTATAATTTTCAAGTGTTTTTTGCTCCAATTTATGTCCATCATCACAAAATTTACACATGTTTCGGTGCTAGAAGAAACTATTGAATGTTGACACTTATTCGCGTGCATATTGAGACTGAAACTGTATTTGGAAAAAATATTATTTTAAATATTATCGGAAAAAACAGTTTTCGAGTGATGTTTAACTTATAAAATTTTTAGGTAAAATACATTCTTAAACTTTCAAACTTTCACCATTTTAGCTATTAAGCTTTTATAAATTTATTTGTATACATCAAGTCTTCAAACTTTTATTTTTCACCACATCGAAAATTTTTTTAATTAGGGTGACAGAGCGTGAAAGCCAAGCGTGTTAAAAGCGCGTTATGGATTTTTTATCAGCTGACTGGGACAAGTTGGGCTGACTAGACGCAGTTGACTAGAAAAAAGGAAAAAAAAAAACAAATTAAACTAAAAAGAAAAACGTTGCCGTTCTACAAACTCCCAAATAGGAACCCTAGATCGATCATATTCTCTCAAACTCTCCTCATTCATCGCTCTCACCTCACCTCTCTGGAATTTCTCTCTTAATCACCATCAATTGCAGTTATCCTTTTTTGTTTTTGCGAGTATAAAATCACAGTTGCGCTCTTCATTGCGATCTCCATTGTATGCATTTCACTCTCGCTCTTCTCCTTCTCCAGCTCTAGCTGCAAGTGTGACGACGCGACAAGCAGGTGATTGTTTAGAGTCCTTATTACTATGTATGTGTGGACGACGTGCGCTAACAATGGTCTCACGTTTTGAGAGGAATCTTGGCAGAATATTCCACAAGTGTTCTTACAATGAGAATTTTTTTTTAATTTTTTATTTGTTGTAAATTTTAAAATGAGTTGCTGAGATGTTATACTCATCTATTTTTGGTATTTTGTTAATTTTGGGTGTTGTAGGGAAGGTTTTGTGATTTTTTTGTTTGACACGATAAATTGTTTAGAGAAGCACCAACACCTTTAATGTTGAGTAAGGGAAGTCTGGCCAACCAAATGTCACAAGGGGCCATTAACGAATTTGATGGGGGTGAAGTGAGCAAAGACATTGAAGGTGAATTGGTTGAACTGAAAGTAGAAAATGAGTTGTTTAAAATGAAGGAAAAGGAAAATGCTGAGGCTATTAAAAAGTTGCAAACACAGAAGAATTGGTTTAGAATAGGGATGATTGTTTTCTATATTAAATAGCATTAGATACTAGTAGATGCGTGTGACTATGGGTTTAAAAATCCCATTTTGTAATTGAAATGTAATTGGAAGTTAAATGCAAGAGAAAATCAAAACTTCTTCTTTCACCTTTATTTTGATTTGAATTGTATAATTGAATTGTGTTCTTGAATAATTGAAATATTGACAAAATGGACAAAATTGAATTGTGTAATTGAATTGTATTCTTGAATAAAAACTTATTTCTTAACAAATTTATGCAAATCAGTCAACTTTAACATGTACAAAATTGCAACATTTGGGTCAGTCTTTAAATATACTCAATAAATGCAAAGTAAGTCTTCAATCCTGTAATCATACTCAATAAATTGAATTGAGAAATCTTAAAATTTAAATATATGTACATTTCATATAATAATAATAACCCTTTGTTTTGGCCTAAAATTCAATTACAATCATTCAACAAAAATGATGTAGGATAACAGTAAACAGCAATCTCAATATCAATATTTATAGCTAATTTTCATATTCTTCTTCTTCATTTTATTAGTCAACATATGCTGCTATTACAACTTTTTGACCAGTTGCAATTACAACAGAGTTTTAGGTTTGTTTTCATGTATTTTTCAAATATTTACAACTATTAGAGTCCTATATTCAGCTGTACCAATTTACAGTTGTATTTTAGGTGTGTTTTTATATGTAATTTTCAACAATTACAGCTGCCCAACCCTTGATTAAAGGTTTGGCTGACCAGCTTTATTCTCTTTTCCAGCAGTCTATATAAGGCTGAATTGTTGTAGTTTCATTATCAATCCTTCATTAATAAGATTTTGTTATTGAGTGTTATCAAAACTTACTGTTCTTTAAAGAGTTATAGGTTGTTTCAACCTCAACTCTTGTGTTTCCTAGCAGATTTTGGTTTGTTTCAATCCTGAAATCAATTTACCTTTTTGTTTCGCCGCATCATTTACACATGGCGAAAAAATTTTCTAAACAACTCTTAAGTTCAGCTTTTATTTTATATTATATATATAAATATATATATTTCTAATGATTTTAGAGTTATATTTATATTTTAACTAAGTTGGTCAAGTATTTTAAATACAAGGTCAGTTTTGTAATTTCCAGCTTTTACTTTAGAATCTTAATTTGAGTCCTTTTTGCCTACGGATAACATTATTGCCTTAATTTTCTTTAGAAGTCCAACTCCTTAGAAAATTCAAATTCAAAGACTTGAAAATTTTAGAATAATGGTCCTTTTTTATCTAGGATTATTACATGTTATATTATATTTCTAGTTCTTTTAGAATTATATTTGTTACAAAATATAATCAAATCCTACGGCCTGTAGGATTGTATATAGGCTTAATTATAGGGATTATTAATTAGTATACCTTCCTAATATAGATTTCTCAATCTATATATATATATATGTATTTGTACCTATGAATATAGTATCGAGAATTCCAGACTTTAATTTTCTCTCTTGATTACATGGTATCAGAGCAGTGAAAAATTTTTCTTGAATTCCAGAATTCTGGAATTTTTCTTTGTTGCCCTAGTGAACAGTGTGTAAATTTCTTTGGGTCACTCTTTTCGAGTGACCACTATTCTCACTGCCAACACAAACTGAAGCGCCGCCCGCCGACCAACTCTTCCCTGAAGTCCGATCACCAAAAGGCCAGTGAGTGAGCTTTACGAGCCTCCAGAAGTTTCCGCCACTTGCCTCACTCACCAGTGAGTGGAGGCATGTGTTATAGTGCCTTGTCTTCTAATCAATCTTTTCGGTGTCGTCCCCATCTTTCCGAGACTCCAGTGTGTCTTGTTGCTTCAATACTCACCATCACAGGGAAGATTATCTTGCTTCCATTTTTCGTTTTTGTACTATTTTCTGTTTTAAGTAATTTGTTGGACTTGGGTCTGTGATTTTTGGTCGGTTGCCTTTGGATTTGTTATTTGGATCTTGTGTTTTGTTTCGATGGCTGACGATCAAAAGAATTTGGTTGTGACAGATGTAATTTCCATGATATCCAAAATCACAGAACATAAGTTGACTAGTCCGAATTATTTAGATTGGTGTAAGACCGTTAGGATTTATTTGAGGAGTCTATCTAAGGATGATCATCTCACTGAGAATCCACCAATAGATAAAACTTGCCAGGGATGGCTGAGAGATGATGTCCGCTTATTCTTGCAAATCAAGAATTCTATTAACACTGAGGTAATCAACCTGATTAATCACCATGAGTATATCAAAGAATTGATGGATATTTAGAATTTATGTATTCTGGAAAAGGGAACATTTCACGTATTTATGAAGTTTGTAAGGGTCTTTACTGTGCTAAACAACAAGATCAGTCGCTTCAGGCCTATTTTATGAATTTTATAAAAACCTATGAAGAACTGAATGTCTTATTACCTTTTAATTATGATGTTAAAGTCCAACAAGCTCAACGAGAGCAAATGGCGGTAATGAGTTGTTTGGCTAGTTTTAATTCTCAGTTTGAGGTTGCTAAGTCCCAGATTCACTCCAGTGCTGAGATTTCCTCTCTACATGAAGTCTTTACTAGAGTACTTCGCACAGATACCAATGCCTTTGTTATTCCATCTATTCAAACTCCTAGTACTCTTGTCAGTCATAATAGTGGATCTGAAATTGGGCAGTCATATCATAGGAGTAATAACAAAGGAGGAGGTACAGGCAGTCGGGACAATCGAAGTCGAGATACAAGGGAAGTTGTGCATTATTATTGTCATGAGCCGGGCCATACCAAACACATGTGCCGCAAATTGCAAAACAAACCTCAAAAGTCTCGCTCAACTCATGTTGCAGCTACTACTGCCACATCTAGCTCATCCTATGAGCAGACCGTTATAGTTTCTGCATAAAAATTTGCTAAATTCACTTAGTACCAAGAAGTATTGAAAAATTCATCTCGCCCTATCATTGTCATTGCTAAGTAAGGTAAACCAAATACGTGTCTTCTTTCCTTTTCCTCACAATGGGTCATTGATTTTGGTGCCACAGATCATATGAAAAGTAATTCTAGCCTCTTCTCCACTTTTCAGTCACACACATCTCCTTCTAAGGTTACTTTAGCCAATGGTTCTACTTCTTCTGTTCTTGGTTCTAGCACTGTTCATCAACTCCATTAATTTTCTTGTCTTTTGTATTAAGTTTACAATATTTTCTTTCAATTTAATGTCTGTGAGCAAACTTGTTCTCTGAATTGTTGTATCTCATTTTTTCCTAATTATTGTCTCTTTCAAAATCTTAAGACGAGGAAGATTATTGGTGAAGGACATGAATCAGGAGGTCTCTACATTCTGGATATCCAAGTGCCCAGGTCCATTGCATGTTTTGGTGTCTTAACTCCTTTTGAAGCACATTGTCAGTTGGGACATCCTTCTTTAACTCTATTGAAGAAATTAGGCTAAATGGCCATTTTGACTCCTAAACTTTTTATAATGTATTAAATTCACCATTACGATACTTTTTTGCTAATTTTAACTCATAAACTCTTTTGAAAAGACCAATTAACCCCTTTTTTGTCAAAAAAATACGCGCGTGAAACACATTGATATAGAAAATCAAGTGAATGACTAAAAAATTAATTTTTAACTAAGAAAATTAAAATAGAAATTTAAAATTATTAAATTTAATAATTTAACAACTTAATCACTTCTAATGAAAACCCATTATGTAAATACCCAATCATTAACGCACTCCAAGAAACCACATTTCTTTGATGCATTCTATCAAACAGCTTGCGAGCAATCAAAACTTCATCACATTTTGCATTAAAATTAATCAACGAGTTTATCTCAATTGCATTGCTTTTGGTGGTTTGATTAGTAGTGATTAACAAACCTTTGCAAATACAGAAGACTCGAGCTTGAGCTTTATTTGGAACTAGAAAATAAACGACACCAAGAAGAAAAGTGGAAAGCAATTTCCTGTGACCGAATTCCTCCAAGAAAGCTACTGGAGTCAGTTACGATGGTTGGCCGTGGAAACATGTTAAGGTTGTATTTGGGGTTGGCATGGATTGTGGAATCGATTTCGGGTTTGGTATGGAAGTGGGGTTGGTATGAAAGTCAAGTATGTCCATTCAAGTTCTGTAAAAGGCTTAACAAATCCATTTGTGTCGTCTCCTGAAGACTCTTTAGCATACCAATTAACTTGAATTCCTCACTTGTTCTCACCCTTCTAATCTCTTTAGATAAAATTCAAGGGCCAAGGGTGGATTTGAATAGGAAACAATTTTCTATGGTACATTTCGACAAGAAGAAAAGGAAGAAGAAAGCATCGTTGTGGATTTAGAGGCTTTGGATACGGTTGAATAATTTTGGTTGAATTTTATGAATTTCAAGTTGAGCTCTGTAATTTTTTTATTGAAAAAATTAATCTTTTAAAAAACAAACTTTTATGATTGTTTTATTTAGAAATAAAGCAGTGTGTTAGACGCAATGGTTTTTGTCCAAAAAAAGACTTAAATGGCCTTTATCAGAAAATTCAGGTGTCCAAATTAACCAAAAAGTATCGCGAGGAACTTAGTACTTTATATAAAGTTTAAGGGCCAAATTGATCTTTCAGCCACCTCAATTTCATAATGTATCTTCCTTAGATTGTGAGCCATGTCAGTTTGCAAAACATCATTGTCTGTCTTCAGTCCCTCAAGTCAATAAAAGAGCTAGTTTTCCTTTTGAGTTAGTTCATTCAGATGTTTGGGGTCCGTGTCATGTTGTGTCCAAAAATGGATTCAGATATTTTTTTACTTTTGTTGATGATTTTTCTCGTGACTTGGCTTTATTTAATGAAGAAAATCGTTCTAAATTATTTTCCCATTTTAGTGCCTTTTGTGCTAAAATTAAAACACAGTTTAATGTTTCAGTGCATACATTGAAAAGTGATAATGCCAAAGAATATATTTCCGATTCTTTTCAAACTTACATGATTCAGAATAGCATTCTTCACCAATCCTCTTGTGTTTACACACCGTTTCAGAACGGTGTGGCTGAAATAAAAAATAGACATCTCCTTGAGATAGCCAGGGCACTCTTATTCCAAATGCACGTTACTAAACAATTTTGGACTGATGCAGTCTCCACAACCTGTTTTTTGATTAATCGCATGCATTCATTTGTTCTTCATGGTGAGACTCCTTATAGTGTCTTTTTTTTCTACTAAATCCTTGTTTCCTATTGCACCTTGAATATTTGGTAGCTATTTGGTAGCACTTGTTTTACTCGTGATGTTCGTCCCCAGGTAACTAAATTAGATCCCAAGTCTTTAAAATGTGTTTTTCTGGGTTACTCTTGTTTACAAAAAGGGTATAGGTGCTACTGACCTAGTCTTAACAAGTATCTTGTGTCAGCTGATGTTACCTTTCTGGAATATATTCCTTTTTTTTTCTACTTCTTCTACTTCTTTCAGTAAGGGGGGGGATGATGATTTGTTGGTTTATAATGTCACATATAAGTCAACTAACGTTGCTCCCTCACCACCACCACCTCCTATTCGCCACGTCTACTCCAGACGACGAGACCCACCTGATACATGTTCAGCACCTGTCTCTTCTTCGACATCAAATCCAATGACCAGTGTTCTTGATCTCCCAATTGCCCTTCACAAAGGTAAATGTCATTGCAGTTATCCTATTTCCTCTTTTGTTTCTTATGATCACTTGTCTTCTTCTTCTTGTTCTTTTGTTGACTCCCTTGATTTTGTGACTATTCCCAAAACTGTTAATGAAGCCTTGTCTCATCCTAGCTAGCGTGATGCTATGATAGAGGAGATGAATGCTTTAGATGATAATGGTACTTGGGATTTAGTGAACTTGCCTGTAGGAAAGAAGGTTGTTGGATGTAAATGAGTGTTTGCAGTCAAATTCAATTCTGATGGATCAATGGCTCGACTTAAAGTCCTTTTTGTGGCTAAAGGCTATGCTCAGATTTATGGTGTGGATTATTTTGAAACTCTCTCCTATTGCTAAATTGAACTTTGTTCGCTTATTCATTTCTATGACAGCTACTCATGATTGGCCTTTACATCAGTTAGACATCAAAAATGCCTTCTTACATGGTGATCTTCAAGAAGAAGTTTATATGGAGCAACCTCCTAGGTTTGTTGCTCGGGGGGAATACGGGAAAGTTTGTCATATTCGTAAGTCCTTTTATGGTTTGAAACATAGTCCCCATGCTTTGTTTGGAAATTTTAGTTAGGCAGTGGAAAAGTTTGGGATGAATAAGAGAAAGTCTGACCACTCAATTTTCTATAAACAATCTGCATTTGGCATCATTCTCCTTGTTGTATATGTGGATGATATTGTCATTACTGAAAATGATACTATGGGAATTTCATCTCTGAAGACTTTTCTTCACAGCAAGTTTCACACAAAAGATTTAGGGGTGTTGAAGTATTTCTTAGGAGTTGAGGTGACAAAAAGCAAGAAAGGCATCTTCTTATCTCATAGGAAATATGCGCTTGACTTATTAACTGAGACTAGAAAGTTGGGGGCTAATCCATGTAGCGCTCCAATGCTTCCTAATCTGCAACTCGCAAAAGATGGAGACTTATTTGAAGATCCTGAGGAGTATAGAAGACTGGTTGGAAAATTGAACTATCTTACAGTAACTCGTCCTGATATTGCATACTCTGTTAGTATTGTAAATCAATTCATGTCTTCCCCGACAATTCACCATTGGGCAGCTTTCGAACATATCTTATGTTACTTGAAGGGAGCTCCTGAACGAGGGATACTGTATAGAAATCATGGAAATACATTGAGTGCTTATCAGATGCAAATTGGGCAAGGTCCAAGATTGACCGAAGATCCACTACTGGCTACTGTGTTTTTGATGGAGGAAATTTGATCTCCTGGAAAAGTAAGAAGCAAAATGTTGTGTCCCAATCCAGTGCTGAATCGAAATATAGAGCTAAGGCACAGTCTGTGTGTAAGATAATGTGGATATATCAACTTTTAACTGAAGTTGGTCTTAAAGCCTCAATACCAGCAAAGTTGTGGTGTGATAACCAAGCTACTCTTCATATTGCTTGTAATCCTGTGTTTCATGAACGAACTAAGCATATTGAGATTGATTGTCATTTAGTTCATGAAAAGGTGCAGCAAAGTTTGATCTCTACAGGACATGTGAAAACTGGAGAACAACGAGGAGATATTTTCACAAAGGCTCTCAATGGGGCTCAGGTCAATTATATTTGTAACAAGCTGGGCATGATTAATATCTATACTCTAACTTGAGGGGGAGTGTTACAGAATATAATCAAATCCTACAACCTGTAGGATTGTATATAGGCTTAATTATAGGGATTCTTAATTAGTATACCTTCCTAATATAGATTTCTCAATCTATATATACATGTATTTGTACATATGAATATAGTATCGAGAATTCTAGACTTTAATTTTCTCTCTTGATTACAATATTTATATATATGCCTATTAAATAAAAAGTTGGTCGAGTACTTTTAAATACAAGGGTAGCTTTGTAATTTCTAGCTTTACTGAAAATATGTCTAGATCTTTTTGGAAGTCTTTAGCTTATTTTAGGACCTTAGTTTGAGTCCTCATTGCATTGAGGTAACATAATTCCTCTTAGTTTTCTATACGTGTCCAACTATTTAGAGGATTAGAACTAATTTTGGATTTCCTCTACCTTTAAGTTTAGAAGTAGTTTTGATCTATAAATACCCATACTTGTAATGCTTCATATAAAATATATTTCAGTTAATAAAATTCCAGCAAATTATGCTTTTATCTTTGAGTTGTGTGATGCAATTCTAACCATAGGAAGTGTGATGCTTTCTTGAAAGGAGTGATTCCTAGTCCTATAGTGTGATGCTAGTAGTTTATTTTTTATTTGTTTAATTTTCCTTTATTATATAAAGAAATTTAGATCTGCCATACTAATTTTCAAGCTCTAATTTTTTATTTCTACAAACCCTAGCCCCTCATCTCCTAAAAGTTCAAGTGTTCCCAAGCTGTCCTACATCAAGATTAGGACTAATTTTGTCGTTCCTTTACCTTTAAATTTTAGGAATAGTTTGGGTCTATAAATACCCATACTTGTAATACTTTATTCTAAGTTTTAATTGGATAAAATTACAGAAAATTATTTGATAAAAAAAATTACAGCAAATTATGCTTTTATCTTAAGAGTTGTGTGATGCAATTCTACCCCTACAAAGTGTGGAACTTTCTTGATAGGAGTCCTAGATCCTATTAGTCCGATGCTAGTAGTTTATTTTGTTTGTTTAATTGCCTTCAATTTTCCAAAGCAATTCAAATCTTCCATACTGAATTTCAAGCCCTAATTCTTGATTTTCTCTATAAGCCCAAGCCCTAATCTCCTAAAAACATAGTTATCCCAAGCTTTCCTACATCACTGGTCCAAAAGCTTTCTTATTCTTTACTGATTGAAACTAAAGCTGGAGGAGGATTTTATTACAAATAATGTGGGATCATGAGGTGGGTTCATGAGGTTGTATGAGATCAACATGAACATATACACAAAAAAGTTTGGTCCAGGTTGAGTTAGAAGAACATCCTTGTCGCAGTCTTTCAGGGTTTTCAGCTCAGAAAAAAAGAAAAAAAAAAACAATGCAACACCATTACATGTTTAATTACAGATCCCTCATACTATCTGGTAATTTTTATGCCAACCAAAATCATGTAAGTTCCATACCCATCAGTGGAAAATAGTTAATTGCATTTGTTGCTACAAACCAAATTACAATATAAAAAAAAATAAAGAAAATACAAATTTGTGTTTCAAGACAATTCACCTACATCCACAGGTAGAACAATTCAATAGTTTAGCCATTGGATCTTGAACAGAGTGTTGATTTCCAACAACTTGCACACAAACCTCTCCAGAACACATAGCATAGTGTTGAAGGCTGTGACACTTTCTGTGACAGCAGTCTGGTTACATGATGTTTTTAGAGGGAAAACTTGTATTCAAAATA
>CATKHJ011168775.1:0-10222 GCA_949750685.1 Vernicia montana | reverse complement strand
ATCTCATAATACAAGAAATTATATTCTTGGTGGTACATACAATGAAGAAGGCATTAGAAGCCTTTATGGTTCAAATACAAATATAGTAGTATATTTTCTACTCACCTCTTGCTATTCCTTTCCAATGCTCATATCACCATTGTCATACATGAAACTCATCACTTTCTTGACTCATCTTGCCTACACATAAAATTCCAATTCACATATTAATTATACTTCATGTAAACTTAGCCTTATAACTTGTTTTCTTCAAATCTAATTATAGATTCTCAATTCTTACTCTTAACTATCAATTATCTCTTAACCATTTACAAAATACCCAAACATGATTCTAGGGTTTGCTCATTTTAGAGTTTCTATGGATTTAGCTCAATAAAACTCATATCCTGCAATTAATGCTATAAACATCATCTATTAAACTCATTATTAGGTATTAAACCTTAATCAAACAAAACCCAAAAGGAAAATCAAAGATTAGAATATTTACCTCAAGAATTTTCCTTTAACTCCACATCCATAAATCTTCCAAATTAAGAAGAAATCTCCTTAGATCTTGTATATCCTTTGATATCTTGAATATAAAAGACTAATCTTAGCCTTAGAGAATCATATATAGAGTTTGATAGGGTTTGGGGGCTATTGGGGTAGGAGAAAAGGAAGAAGAAATCATATTTTTTGCAATGGGTTGCTGTTGTCTTTTTATAGTCCCGATGGGTGTTACGATCGCGATATGCCAGTCGCGGTAGTGATTCTCATGTTGCTGTCGCAACTGGCTCATTGCAGTCGCGATATAGTACTGTTCACATGATTGTATCTTCTGATGTCACGGTCACTACACATAGGTCGTGGTTGCGATTCTCTTTCAACCAAAACTCAAAAATCAGACAGAAGAGTTCGCGGCCAGCTTCTCATCCAAGGTCGCGGTCGCAACTCTCTGTTCGCGGTCACAACTTCCTTTCACGGGCGCGATTTAGGTTCTGCAATCCCACTTAACAAATTAACCTTCAATCCTTAAGAAATTCAATTCTTATTCATTCATAAATGTGAACTAATACTCATGCATATGGTCAGCAAGAAATCTATATGAATTTGAGTATTATGGTATCCTTGCATTTCCAATTCAATCTGATACAACATTTAGAACTCACTTGGCTTAGTTCGCGAAAAATTCACATACAATCTCGTAACATGGCAATCCTCATACATACATACTGCATATAAGGCTAATATACAGTTGGGGTATTACACAAAGGTAGAGTATTTGCACTTACCCAGCAAGAAGCGTATAATGAGGATACTACTGTGACAGGTACGGTTCGTTTTCAATTTGCACTAGCTAAAGTATTGTTTGACTCGGGAGCTACACATTCATTTGTGTCCCCTACTTTTTCTAAAAGGTTGGGTAAAGATAAAGAATTATTGGGGAACTCCTTAGAGATAAGTACTCCTTTAAGGGAGACAATAGAGGTGAAATATGTTTATAGATCTTGTGAGGTAGAAATAGATGGCAGACACCTCTTAGTAAATTTAGTAGAATTACCGGTGTTGGAAATAGACGTTATATTGGGAATGGATTAGTTATCTAACCACTTTGCCCATATATACTGTAGAGGGAAACGTGTGGTATTTAAGAAGGAAAGGGAAAAAGAATTTGAATTTCAAGGGGATAAGAGTGATATCTCTAAAACCCTCATATCGGCTATTAGAGCCCGACGATTATTAAGAATGAGATGTCGTGGATATCTAACTAGTGTTGTGGACACTAGGTAGGAATGTAAAGAGTTATAACACATTCCGATGGTGAATGAATTTTCAGAAGTATTTCCCAAGATCTACCAGGATTACCACCAACACGAGAGATTGAATTTACAATTGATTTACTTCTGGGAACTCAACCTACTCTATTCCCCTATATCGGATGGCTTCGATGGAGTTATGGGAGTTGAAGGTGCAGTTACAAGATCTATTCGATAAAGGATTTATTCGCCCAAGTAGTTCACCTTGGGGAGCACCAATTTTATTTGTAAAGAAGAAAGATGAAACATTACAGCTGTGCATAGATTATCGGCAGTTGAATAAGGTGACCATAAAGAACAAGTATCTGTTGTCGAGGATTGACGATTTGTTTGATCAATTACAGGGAGCTAGTTACTTTTCAAAAATTGATCTCATATCAGGGTATCATCAACTTTGAATTCAAGATGAAGATATTAGTAAGACAACCTTTCGGACTCGGTACAAGCACTATGAATTCATCGTGTTACCATTTGGCTTGACAAATGCGCCTGCGGTATTTATGGATTTGATGAACTGAGTATTCAAGCCATATCTCGATAAATTTGTCATTTTATTTATCGATGATATTCTTATTTATTCTCGAAGTAAAGAAGAGCATAAAGAGCACTTGAGAACAGTGTTGCAAATTTTGAAGGATCAAAAATTGTATGCAAAGTTCTCTAAGTGTGATTTCTGGTTTGATCAAATATGTTTTTGGGACATGTGGTGAGTAAGGATGGGATTCAGGTAGATTCTAAAAAGGTGGAGACAGTGGTAGATTGGCTGAGACCTACCAATGTTACTGAAATTCGTAGTTTTCTTGTTATGGCTGTGTATTATCAAAGATTTGTCAAAGATTTTTCAAGAATAGCTGCTCCTTTGACCAAGTTGACACGAAAACAAGTGAAGTTCCAGTGGGATGATGCTTGCAAGGAAAGTTTCCAAAAGCTAAAAACCTGCCTTACAACAGCTCCAGTATTGGCATTACCGGAGAGCATTAGAGGTTTTGCCATATACTATGATGCTTCTAGAGTAGGATTAGGATGTGTACTCATGCAAAAAGGAAAAGTAATTGCATGTGCATCGAGGCAGTTAAAGAGACACGAGATGAATTATCCTACTCATGACCTGGAAATGGCAGCAGTCATCTTTGCCTTTAAGATTTGGAGACATTATTTGTATGAGGAGAAATGTGAGATTTTCACAAATCACAAAAGTCTCCAGTATCTTTTACAGCAGAAGGAGTTGAACTTGAGGCAAAGAAGGTGGATAGAATTATTAAAATATTATGATTGCAAGATTTTGTATCACCTGGGAAAAGCTAAGATGGTAGTGGATGCCTTAAGTAGAAAGTCAATGGGGAGCCTATCACATATTGCTATGGCAAAGAGACCACTGATAAAGGAGTTGAAAAAGTTAATCAGTCAAGGGTTGAAGTTAGAGATCTCACTAGTGCAAGGATTGCTTGCACAGTTTCATGTGAAATCTGTTTTTAGAAAAGAGGTTAAGAACTTACATAAACAAGATTCCCACTTTGTAAGTCTGATTGAAAAAATGAAAGCTGGGAAGATAACAAAGTTTTAAATTGAAAATGGAGTCTTGATGTATGGAGACCAACTATGTGTATCAGATGTGAATGGGCTACGGGAGAAAATTTTGAGAGAGACGCATTATGCTCCCTATAATGTACACCCTAGTGCCATAGAAATTTATCATGATCTTAAAAGTGTTTGCTGGTGGCTGGGCATGTGTAAAGAGGTAGCAAAGTTTATGGCTTCATGCCTTACATGTCCACAAGTGAAGTTTGAACACCAGAAGCCATCAGGATTGCTACAAGAGATCGAATTGCCCGAATGCAAATGGGAGCGGATAGCTATGGATTTTGTAGTGGGATTACCAAGAAGCTCCAAGGATATGATTCAATATGGGTAATTATTGATCGGTTAAAGAAGACTGCCCATTTTCTAAAGGTAAAGACTACATATATGGTAGCTCAATATGCCCAAATGTATCTAGATGAGATAGTTAGCCTCCACAGCGTGCCAATATCTATTATTTCAGATAGAGGTCCTCAATTTACTTCTCGATTCTGGCAAAAACTTTAAGAGGCTTTGGGAACTCAGTTAGACTTCAGTACCACTTTCCATTCGCAAACTGATGGTCAATCAGAACGTACTATTCAGACATTGGAAGATATGCTAAGGATGTGTGTCATGGATTTCGGAGGCAACTGAGATCGATATCTTCCCTTAATAGAGTTCACTTATAATAATAGCTACCACTCTACCATTGGAATGGCACCATATGAAGCTTTATATGGGAGGAAGTATAGATCACCCGTATGTTGGATGAAAGTGGGGGAAAAACATATAGAGGCACCCGACCTAATTCGGGAGACGATGAAAAAAGTGTCTATCATCAGAGAAAGATTAAAAACTACATTTAGCAAACAAAAGAGATACATTGATCTAACAAGGAAAGATATAAGCTTTACAGTTGGTGATCATGTTTTTTCTGAAGGTATCTCCAATAAAAAGAGTTATGAGATTTAGAAAGATAGGAAAACTTGCGCCAAAATACATCAGACCTTTTGAAATTCTGGATCAAGTAGGCAATGTATCATATCGATTGGCTCTACCATCCAGTATGATCTATGTACACCCAGTGTTTCACGTATCTATGCTACGCAAGTACATTCTAGATCCCTCACATGTGATACCATCGCAAGAGGTTGAGGTGGATCAAGATTTAACTTATGAAGAAACTCCAATTGCAATTGTGGATTGGGATATTAGAACCCTATGGAATAAGGAAATAATTATGGTTAAGGTATTATGGTGAAACCATACGATGGAAGAGTGTACATGGGAAAGTGAAGAAGAAATGCGACGATGATATCCTCAACTTTTTCAGGAATGAAGGTACGTTATAGATTATAAAATTTGGGATGAATTTTCTTTAAGGAAGGTAAAGTGTAACACCCCAGGATTCTTTTGACCATTAGAAACCTAAGAATATAGGAAATTGGGAATCCAAGAATTTATATGGAGGACGATTAAGGAAATCGGGTTAGTGTGTGCGATATCAGAGGAATAGCAAATTCGATATTTTTATAACATTTTAATTTCAATAAAACTACTAGGGAAATGATTAAAAATAATATTAGAATCCTAAATTAGAGACTAAAAATAATTTTAGACTTAAACTAAGAAGTGTAGTAAAACTTTGAGTAAAAAGAGGCAAAATTATAATTTTCTTTTAAAGGGAAATTATTATATTTTGACTAAGTAAAAAAAATATATAAAATCTAAATAAAAATATGTAGATGGCCTGCCAAGAAGGGAAAATGGTGGAGAAGAGTGTGCCAAAATTGATTAGTTACAAAATAAATAAAATATAAAATATAAAATATAAAAAGGCTAAGTTGAAAGATAAAAGTTATCATCTTTCATTTGTAACTAAAATTTACAAAGAAAATTGAGAGAAAAGAGAGAAAGAAAGAGAGTAAAAAAAAGAAGAAGAACAAAAACAAGAAGAAAAGGATTTTTAAGGTAAGAATAAAAATTAATTTAGTTAGAATAAAAATTAATTTAGTTCTTTCCATCTATATAAATATATATGTGTGTGTTGTATGATGATGTTAATTATGATATTGTGATTGTTGATTATGTGGTTATGATGAAAGAATTGAGGGATAGAGAAAAGAGATTTTAAAGTTGAGAAAAGATGAATTTATGAGGGAAAAATACCTAATTAATGTAGTTTTGGTGGAAATGAGTAAGAAATAAAAGAATTAGATAAAAGAAGTAAGAAGTAAGAGGTGACAGATTTAGGATTTAAAAAGTGCTATAACTTGAGAGGGGAAATCGAATCCCAAGAAGCATGAATTTGAAGAAAGTTAAAACATAAAGATTGTAGTTTGATATCTATAATTTATTTCTCTAGAAGGAAATTTAAGATAATTCTTGTTATTTTTGGAGATATGGGAAGGAAAATGAAACTGCTTCCTGTAGACTTATCTTAAGATTTTAGAAAGTTTGAGGTCAGTTTCGAGTATTTTAGAATAGAAATTTGAAGATTACTAAAACATAATAAATGAACCTTGATATTTCTTCTAAATGATATAAATTTCATATCAAAAATCCAAGTATATTGGAAGATATATGAAAATTACTAAGCTATGACAGGATAACTAGACTGGCAAAATTTTTAATATTAACTCTTAAATTGGAAGACCTTAGAGGCAGAACTAAGTTGAGATCAAAACTAATAAAATATACCTTTACAAGTCTATTTTCATTGAAAAAAATAATTATCTCAAATGAAATTTTTTAATTTGAGTTATAGCTAAAAGAGTGTATTGAACTCCTATAAACTCTAAGATCCAGAATTTAAGAGAATTCTGAAAATAACTTTTGAAAATTACCAGAAGTCAACAGAATTAAACTTTGAAAATGATGGAGGGAAATGTATTAGGATTTGATCAAATTTGGAATCAAATCAATTGGAGTATAGATTATCATAAAATAGTAATTATGAACCAATTTTTTAAGTTGATAAGTAAATAAACGTAATTTTGAGAAATTCACTCTTATATAAATATTTGGTAATATGTAGAAGGTGAGGAAGAATACCAAAAAGAAGAATTTGGTAACAAAGAAATTGAGGAATAATATTAGTATTCTGGAGCGTAACAAGAAAGGTAAGTATATATTAAATTTCCCGGCATATAACCATTTCATTTTGAATATGTGAATTGTACTTGATTATGTGACCTTGAAATTGATAAGTTTCCTTTGTTTACCTTTGTAACTTCGAACCCTAATTGATTCTCTATATGTGAAAATGTTCTATTTGATTTGAACCCTGAATTAAGTCAAAAAACAGAAATTCTCTTTCTTCGGTGAGGGGATCACCGAACTCTATGCACAGTGACTTGAACCTTGCTATGAGGTATTTGAACTCCCTAGCCACATGGCCTAGGTAACCTTGTGCCTTAATATGTAACATGAAATCTATGAGTCTTGCAGTACTATTTTATATGAGACCTGTGAATTTAATTCATAGGAATTTGACTATAATTTCTGCTGAACCCTCAATTGTATTGATTTGGAAATTCGTTGACTATTTATTGTGTTAACCGTTGAACCTATGATCATATTAATGCATTCGAATTGATGTGCTAGGTTATTTATTATATATTCATTGAGATTTGAATCTCACCCCTTTTCCCTTATTTTTTTTCAGGTTAGTGGATTCACAGTGCAAGTATTCTACTTCACTTGCTGCTGGAGGTTTTAACCTATATTTTGCAGTGGTTATGTAAATATGATACTGAAGTGTATAATAGGAATTTGTAAATGTGCTTATATGTGATGATGTATAACGGTATTATCTAGGGACTCCTTGGTACTTAATCTAATATAAGTGTGATATGGTATATGAATATAAATGACTGAACGAAATATAATAAATTTAAACTAGTAATGTGTAATGGTGATTGTGAGCTAGCTTGTGTCTTAAATGGAGTTGAGGATATAGGGTTGTAATATTGGGAGTGTTCTATTTTTCTTACAGGTTTGATCTTGAGGTAATGTGAATGTACTGTCGGTATATCACCGGAGTTACATTAGTATTCTAAAAATAGTTGGGTTCTACGGGTTTTCGGTGGCATATGTCTACCCATGCCCTAGGACCGTCCATCCCAAAAGTGGGATGTGACATATTCTTTCACAAAGAGGTGGGAGAGACTCAAAACTCAATGGTAGTTTTGTTTTAAGGTTGTAGTTATTGATCCATAGACTAAAGAAGACATTTTTCAATCAAAGGTGATTGAGTGAGGTCTAAGAGTGACTTTTAAGGAGAGAAAATTCATGAGAGATTGTCTTCTGGTAACATTTTCTTATTATTCTAGTGAAAATCTACACCAGCAAGTGGACGTAGCTCAAGTTTGAATGAACCACTATAAAATTTGTGTGTGTTTTTTTATTTGTTACTTGTTCCCTATCCTGTTTATTTCTTAACAACTGGTATCAGAGCATTTGGTTCATGATAGGGTGAGCATGGCTGGCGAAGACATCATTTCACATAGCATCAACAAGTTTGATGATACAAATTTTGCATTTTGGAAGATGCAAATCGAGGATTCTTTGTATGGTAAGAAGATGCATCAGCCTCTTCTTGGTGAGAAGCCAAAAACTATGTCTCAAGAAGATTGGATACTCCTTGATAGGCAAGCACTAAGAGTTATACGACTGAAATTGTCAAAGGGAGTGGTTCATAATGTGGCCAAAGAGAAGATCACAAACGAATTGATGACAACCCTATCATCTATGTACGAGAAGCCATCTGCGAACAACAAAGTATATATCATGAAAAAGTTATTTAACTTGAAGATGGGTAAAGGAACTCGTGCAATTTCTCACTTAAATGAACTTAACACTATAATCAATCAACTTTCAGCTGTGAAGATTGATTTTGCTAATGAGATATATGCTCTTATCTTACTTGCTTCAATACCAAATAGTTGGGAGCTCATGAGTGTTGCTATTAGCAATTCGATTAGAAGTTCTACTTTAACATTCAACAATGATGGAGATCATATACTTGATGAAGAAGTTTGAATGAAGGATTCAGGTGAGGAAATATCAAATTCTACTCTAAGTGTAGACAGTAGAAGGAGGAGCTCAGAATAGAATTCTAATAAAAGTGGAAAAGGGAAGTCCAAGAAAGGACGAGGCAAGTCGAAAGGGCCAACAAGCTCTTCATCCGAAGTGGAGTGCTGAAATTATGGCAAAAAAAGCCATATAAAGAGAAATTGCAAGTCGCCAAAAAAGGAGGGAGATATGGTTAATACTGCAACAGAGTATGTACGAGAGGCATTACTCTTAACGATTGATAGCCTAATTGATACTTGGGTGCTAGATTTAGAGGCATCATTTCACACTACCCTAAGCTAAGACATTATAATGAATTATGTAGCTAGAGACTACGGGAAGGTGTATCTCGCTGATGGAACACCTTTAAATGTGGTTGGCATGAGTAAGGTTTGCTTGAGGATGACAAACGATACTCTATGGAAGATAGAGATGGTGAGACATATACCAAATTTGATGCGGAATCTAATTTCTATCTCTGAACTCGATGAAGAGGGATACTATATTGGCTTTGGTAATGGCGAGTAGAAGGTTACCAAAGGAGCTCAAGTCGTTGGTCGTGGAACCAAGACAAGCACTTTCTATATGATCACTAATAATAGAGATAAAATTGTTATAGTTGATGATGGCGTTGATTCAAGCATATGGCATTATAGATTGGGACACATGAGCGAGAAAGGGATGAAACTACTCATGGGGAAAGGGAAGCTACCAGGGCTAAAGATAATTGAGTCCAACACATGTGAGAGTTACATCTTTGGCAAGTAAAGGCGGGTTAGTTTTTCCAAGATGGGTAAAGACTTGAAGTCCAATAAGTTGAAGCTAGTACATACTGACATATGTGGACCAGCTCTTGTTAATCCCTTGGAGGCTCCAATTACTATATAAGATTCATTGATGACTCAAGTAGAAAGGTATGGGTCTAAACATTGAGGTACAAATATGAAGTTTTCAATGTTTTCAAGAAGTGGAAAGTGATGGTTGAGAATGAGATAGATTTAAAGTTGAAAAGCTTGAGGTTTGATAATGGAGGAGAGTACATAAGTAATGAATTAAAAAATTATTGTGCTGAAAATGGAATTAAGATGATCAAAATAATCCCTAGAAATCCTTAACAAAATGGAGTTGTTGAACGTATGAACATGACATTGAATGAGCGCTCGACAAACATGAGATTGCACACAGGGTTTCTAAGATATTTTTAGGTTGAATCAGTTAGCACAACTGCTTATTTAATCAATAGAGGACCTTCTGTAGCAATAAACTATAGATTGCCTGAAGAAGTATAGAGTGGTAAAGAGGTAAATCTTTCTTTTTTGAAATTTTTTGGTTGTTTGTCCTATGTTCATGTTGATTCAAGTTCAAAGAGCAAGCTAGACTCCAAGTCTAATGCAAATTATTTCATTGGGTATGGTGACACTAAGTTGGGATATAGATTTTGGGATCAGCAAAATCGAAAATTTATAAGAAGTAAAGATGTTATCTTCAATGAAATAGTGACTATAAGGATAGGGAAGGCATTAGAGTTAATGACACTCAATCAAATGAACAAGAATTAGTAGACTTAAGGGACATCCAAAAGGTTGAGCCCAAATAGGAGGCTCATGACATCTAAGAGGATGACACTCTTAGCATCCAAAGGGATGAAGCTCTAGTTGATGAACAACCCCCCCCCCCCCCCCCCCCCCCCCCCCCCCCCCCCCCCCCCCCCCCCCCCCCCCCCCCCCCCCCCCCCCACCCCCCCCCCCCCCCCCCCCCCCCCCCCCCCCCCCCTCCCCCCCTGCTCTCTC
>CATKHJ011168666.1:0-40000 GCA_949750685.1 Vernicia montana | reverse complement strand
GTTTATGAAATAATTTATGAATGTATTGACTAAATATGAGGATATCTTCTGAATTTATCTAAAAATTAGATTTATTTTTCATAAATATACAAATTGGTCCAAAGATCTCTATTCCAAATAAGAAATAATAATCTTTTTTTTTTTTTTTTTTTTTGAGATGGAAGAAAAATAATCTTAATAATATGTTAAAATCTAAAAAAAAAAAAAAACCTTCAATTTTTTATTAATCAATTTTATAAATTATTTCATTTAATTTAGTCATATTAACATTTGATACATTTAATATATATATATATATATATATATATTGAAATTTACTATATTAAAAAGAAAAAGAGTTTCCGGCTCGAACATGATTAGTCTCACACTAAAGACGTGGGAATACCTATTGGCTATCCTTAGAAAAAAAAAAAAAAAAAAGTTAAATTAATATATACTACTGTACATCTTAGTCATGCATTATAAAGATAATTTTGGAAAATAATGAAATCCATCTTTGTCAAATTAGTTTGTAGCTGTTTCCCATTTACTTATCAAAAATCAAAATACAACAGTGCATATTTTGTCCCCTTAAATAAGGAAGTCTACTCACTAGTACTTGAAAGTCACCATTTACCAATCAATTTCCATTTGAACCCATTAATTAAATTCATATGCTTAATTAATTAACAAAACATATGATGTATATATAAAGATGAAGTAAATAAAAATAAAAGAGTTGACTAGTGGATCATGATCATGATGCATGGAAAGAAGTGGCCTTGATCCATTCTGGTCATGCAGCAACAGCTTGTGATTAGGAAGGTTTATTAGAACATGGAGAGAAATGGAAAGTAATATCATGGAAAACATGTGGATGATGTACCCAACTCACCCAGTCACCATCCTCATGCATGTATATATTTCACTAAATATATCACTTCTCAAAAAGAATTTATATACTTTGATGTATAAATATTATTTTTTTTACTTTTATATATTATTCTCATATTAAATGAGTGTATATTATCAATATAACTAAATTTTTTCCTAATATGGTATTAGACTAGTAGCTCAATAATCGAGTGTTTATCTCATAATGCAGGAGATCAAGAGTTTGAATCCTAATAATTCTCATCTCCTGTAAAGAATTTTCAATGTACATTTAAATATGAGAAATAAAATATTTCACACTATTGTGCTTTTACTAGGTACTTTAAAAAAAAAAAAAGAATTATTAAGATTTCTTGGCATGATCAGAAGGTATCATCTTCTTAGGAAATGCAACATATATATGACAAATATTAGATAAACACTATGTTTATTGGCAAACATTAAAATAATTAAAGAAAATACCCCTCTTTTTTGGAGATTGAAAGCTAAATTTAAAAAGAAATTAAATTGCAATATCGAATCTACGTTTATTGGTGTTCAAATTAAATTCACAAAAAGATCATTAGAAAAATTAAAAAGTAACTATTATTTATCGCCGAATATGATCTAACTTTTTAAGTCGAGATTATTGCTATCATTATTTTATTTTGATATTGATTTTAAAAAAATATATATAATATTTTAAAATTTCATAATTTTATATTATTCTATTTTACCAATTAATCAGCATTCAATTTTCTCTCAAAAAATGCCAAAGTGGCAAGATAAGCATTATACAAAATGTCAGAGAGAATATCCCTCTTTAAACTATATACAAACAAAGCAATTTGAGGATAATGCAATGTATATTATATTAAAGAAGTAAGTAAATATAATTATGTTGTGTGTCTTTTGTGTAGTCTTTTGCAAGAGTTGCAGCCTATAGAAAACTTCCATAACAAACTATGTGGAATTAATTTTATAAATAAATATATATATATATAGAAGATTTGAATTCATGATTTTTTTCTTTAAATGATAGGTGTGATTACTAATAATATAATGATAAATTATTGAAAAAAACTTTTTACCTACATAACTATTCACCATTAAATTAAATGAAAAATATTAATTTGATAGTTGAAATTTTAATATTTGTCGTGTGTAAAAATTGAATTAATTTCATTATTTTTAAAAGAAAAAAGATAAGTATTGAATCCATAATTCCAACATAAAATTACTGGAATTAATTTTTAGTTGGAAAAAAATAATAATATTAGGTATCTTACCAAGTTGAATTACTAAATGGTGACACAATAACTTTGTCATATTGTTCATGGAATCACTAGTCCTCAAAGCAATCTCCACAGTCCACACAAGTTGGCTTTAGAAAAAGTATATGGTAAGGCGGCTTCCTTTAATCACATATTCACATGGTTGTTCACGTCAAATTGACAACCCACCACAAATTTTAATTTTAATTTTATTAGGGTTAATATCAACTTTAAAGGTTTGAAAGTCAAATTAACATTGTTAATTTTACATGAATGTAATTTTTAAAAATGAATTGTTTTAAGTAACTTGACTCTAATTTGAATTCAAACTTATAATTTTAAAGTTTTAGAAATGATTAAAGTATTACTGAATAAAAACTGATTTACCAATAGATATTTGTTGATTAAGAAACTTAATTCCCTCAGAAAGTATACCTTCTCTTCAAATCAACTCAATTAATGATTGATTATTATGATTCATACCAAACAATGTGTCTTTTTACAATGGATATGTTAATGTTTGGGTCCCAAATGCACAAAAAAAAAGTTTATTCACTTGTAGTGTGTTAATAATATAATATCATCAACTTGTATATCCTTTTAAGCCCAATGAATAGGATATTATTTGTACAAAAACAAATGGGCCATGGTGGCTTATTTTGAAAAAACAAGGCAACCTTTAAATCCAAATCTCCAAAATCAATCGATTAGGATAAAACTAGAAATTTCGATTATTATATTCGAGACAAAAGCATGAAATTAGTTTTTGAATTTAATATTCGGGAATAAATCATGATAAAATCATTTTTTTTATCATTAAAGTATTCATATTTGGTAATTTTTGTCAAATTAGTCATTGGTCAAATTTTGGCACCAGTGCGTGCATTATAAAATTTGACGAAATAACGTTAATTTCATAAGTTTTGTTTGGCATAATTTTTTTGAAAAGTGCTTTTTAAAAGAAATTTTTTTTAATTTTTTCAATTTTGAAAATTACTTTTAAAAAAACAAGTAAATAGATATTTTTTCAAAAAACATGATTTAAAAAAACAATTTCAAAAATAATATAAAAAAATCAATCAATTAAATAAAAAATTCAAAAAGTGTTTTTTTAACCTACAGGGTAATAGTAATCAATTAAATTTAAGTTTTAGAGATAAAAGTGAAAGTTATTTTTCGATATTGTGTAATGATTAAATATTTTAATAAATGAAATTGATGATATTTTGTTGATCATTATACACATCTATTTAGTATTAAAAATTGAATTACAGGGACAAAGTAAAAAATTAAACAATCAAATGAATATAAAAATTGCAAAATCCAAAATATATCATTCATTAATATCTATAAATAACATTCAAACATGGGGCGGATTAGAAAATCTAACAAGAGGCAATAAAAAATTAAAACCTAACTTATAATCATATAAATTAGTACCGTGCTATATTTAATTTTCATTAATCATTAATATATTAATTAATCACACAATAGCTTTTGGAGGCTAAATAACACTTTTTGAATTTTTTTATTTAATTGATTATTTTTTTAATTTTTTTGAAATTATTTTTTTTCAATCTTTTTTTTTTTGGAAAAACATCTATTTACCTATTTTTTTCAAAATTAAAAAAAAAATTTAGAAAAGCATTTTTCTGAAAAATTATGCCAAATGAGACTTATGAAATTAATGTTATTTCGTTTGATTTTATAGCACACGCATTGTTCAAAGTTTGACTAAGAACTAATTTGATAAAAATTGTCAAGTATGAGAACTTTGATGATAAAAAAAGTAATTTTGTCTTGATTTATTTCTAAGTGTCAAGTTTGAAAACTAATTTAACTCTTTTGCCTTGTATTCAAATTTATTAGGGTTTAGGACTTTATTAGGTTAAAAGAGTCAAAGATAAGCAGCCTCTCATTTAGTTAAGTAATACTGAAATTGTGATCTCAATATTAAAAAAATTTATTTTTGAAAAATTCATTCAACTTATATAAAGAGTTTGTCATTGATGCATTTGTTTGTATTGTGGTTAATTTTTATTAAGATTCATTTTTAAATATTGTGTTAAATTCATTTGGTTGATTCAATAATAAAAAAAATTAATCACATAAAATTAGAGAATTTTTAAAATAAAAAGAGAAAAGAAATTTCTTTTTAATCTCATAATCAATAAAATGAAAACAAACCCAATAATCAATTATATATTTATATGTAAACTCCAATTCAAATCTCAACGAACCCTATGACATTATAGGCCTCAATTTTGATTGGTTGTATTTTTCTTTAAATTCTTTTATTGGTACCAAGAAATTAAAAACTTTTTTTTTTTTAATTTTTTAAGAAGAAACCTTTTCAACAAGTTGAGATGGTGTTAACAGGACAAAATTAATTATTAATATAGTTAAGTAATTTTTTGTACTTTTTGGCAAATCTGGTGGGTTGCAGAGAACAAAAGAAAATATAGAAATCTTATAATGCAAGGTATACCATTTGAAATTGGGGTATGTGGGTCAGAGATTAGTATGATAACTTGCTTAAAAGATGAGTAATATGCCAATTTTGACTTTTGAAAACATGATTTTGTTTGGGGAAATTTGTGTTATGCACACACTTTCAAAACTTAATCATACCACCAATTCTCTTTGGTTTCATTTACCAAACTTTGGTTTAAATACTAAAATTGCATTTGGTTTTTAGTCGATTAAAAGTATTCTCGAATCAGTTTACGTTTCAACCGAAACTAAGTTTCCTCTTTTAACGAGTCTAAAAATATACCTCCACACTCAGTTTATACATTTAGAAATTAGCTCTTAAGTATTGCCATGAGAATCAAACTCGTTTCTAAATAACTAACATTAATATTTTTCTTACCTCCATATTAAGTATATATGAGTGTTAGTATATATGTGTGTATTATAATGTAAGTAAGAATTTTTCTTTAATCGAAGACTAATTAGAAAACAAAAGTAAAAGAATCCATTGCTAAAATTTCTAGGCTACAAAAATACATGATTCACATGGAATACACGTACATAATGATAACTAAGAACTAATTATAGAAATTAATTAGACAGTTGGATAGGATGATTCCATGGCAATTCCACAAAGCCCATGTTTAGCATCTATATCTCTAAGCATTCTTATATATCCTTCTTCACCCCAATCACTTCCCCAAGAATTTTTCACAATCCAATATTTAGTATCATGACTAGTTTGACCATACCCAATTGCTGTAACACCATGGTCTATATCAGTTCCACATTCTCCTGTAAAAATCCCACTTGAATAAAATTGAAATGCATATCCACTAGCATCAATGGAGACTGAAACTGGCTGGTTTGCCACTGCCTTCATCAGCGCCGCCTCGCTGCTGGCCGGAACAACTTCATAGCCTGATATATTGGCAATTTGGGATTTTTCTTTTTTAATGTTACAACTTTCATCATCAGTCCCATTATATGGGTAATTAGATTCACTTGTTATTCCATTGTTGTTAATCATGTATTTAAATGCAGTTTCCATTAGACCACCTTCACAACCTTCATTATCATTGTTAGTGTCACAATCTATAAGCTGTTGTTCTGATAGTGAGATCAATTTTCCTGTTGTTAGTTTGATTATCCCCTCTGTAGCTGCCACTGCTGAAAATGCCCAACAACTCCCTGTATATATATGATATAAAATCAATATAATACCGATAATAACATTAATAGTAATAATTAATGTTAAGTTAAGTTGGGCCATGATACTTACCACAATCACCTTGATCCTTGATAGGAGTAACAGCTCCTTTCTTCCTCCAATCAATAGCAGAAGGCACAGCAATTAAATTTTTATACTTAAAAGATGTTGTATTATTCATGGATCTTTCTTGCTGATTCTGCAGCCTCCTGTATGAATTTCTTGAAGCTTTAAACTCCTCATTGGTTAGATCAGCAAATTTGTTAATACTAAGCTTATAGGATTTGTCCCCAGCTGCATTAAATGACTCAATAAACTCAACATTTTTCTTGAATATTTGAAACCTTTCCTTTTTCTCTATTTCATCTTTATAATTCCTTCCATTTCTTGCCATCCACTGCTCATGTCTTTCAGACATTGTTGACAATTCTTGGAGTTTTCGAGATTTAGCTGCTTTATTAGCAAATATGAAAAAAAGGGCAATGAAAAAACATTGTTTTTTACAAAAAGAAGACATTATTTTGGTTAAAAAAAAATTTTTTTTTTAGTGAAATTTTTTTATTTATTTTATATATATATAAATATATATATTTTGTTTTTTTTTTGTTTTTTGAGATAGAATGTATAAGTTTTTGGTTTTTAAAGATTTTGGAGTATCCGGAAAATCCGATTAGATTTTGGTCTTCTAATTAAATTCCGTTTAATTTGGTATTATTTATGGTTAAGTATTTTTGTAAATTAAAAAGGAATTATAGAATTTGAGTCTATTTACTAAAGAATAGGATCCATTTGATCCTATTATGTTGCTCATTCTTGACTTGGGTTGCTTTAGCTTTCCATTGGCTTTTTCTTTTTTTTTTTTTAAAAAAAAAATTATTTTCAAGTATAGATAAAAACTAAAAATTAATTAATTGTTTTAAAGTTTAAAAAACTGAATTGTGAGTCCAGTAAAATACTAAAAATTTTAATTTAACTAAAGTTTTAAAATTGGTATATAGTTAAGTATTATCAAATAATTTAAACTCAAAAGTAATAAAAATTTTATTTTAAATGTTGAATATTTTTTGTTTTTCATTTTTAAACAGAAAAATTATGTTATATACTACCCACCAAATGTGGGAAACTAATAAGAGGTAAAGCATACCTAAACCATTTATATATATTGACTAGTAGCTAGTCTAATAATCTTTTTTTGTCAATTTGGTTCGGACTGAGACATGAACTTGAGATATTGCAATCATTTTTAGACACGATTTTAGTACTAGTATCACTAAATTAAAAATTCATTTGTTTATCGTTTTTATCGGTGCAGAAGATCATGAGTTTAAACATTAATAATATTTTCTTCCTGTTTATAAATTTCTAATTTACTAAATGACCAAAAAAAAATTATGGTGTACTATAAAAAATATATATATATATATATACACACTATTTAGTTGTTTAATTCCATCCAAAAACATAAAAACTCAAATGATATTGTGAGTATTCGATTAGCAAGAGATAATTGACAAGTAATATTTAGTTAATCACAAGCTAGCTAGTTATTATTAGATAAGGATTTAAGAGTTTTGAAATTGATGGGTCACCAATATTATAGTCATTTTCCTAATAGATATCAAACACTTATTGAAAAACTTTGCTTAATTTCGAATTAGGCATATAATTAGACTTAGCAGAAAACAGTCATACTCTTAAGTCATGGAAAAAACTAGTTCCACCGTTAATAAAACTTGGAGTATTTGTACTATTGCAAGCTTCATAGCCTTCATTCTTCTCATACCTAGTCTAAATCAAGGCCAAGGCAGTCTAAGTCTTTCAGCCCTCCAAAACTTGGCAAAATCTAAAAAATCATCAAATCCTACTTGTACCCAGGAATTGTTAGGGCCTAAGAATTTTACTGAGACTAAAAATCCAGTTGATGGGAAAGAAAGAAAATGCAATATCTTTGATGGGAATTGGGTTTATGACCCTGAAAGAAGTCCTCTTCATACTAATTCACAGTGTCCATTTCTTAGTGGACAAGTAAGCTGCCAAAGAAATGGAAGACCAGATTCTGAATATGAAAAATGGAGATGGGAAGCTAAGGGGTGTAAAATTCCAAGGTAATTATAGTTTTTATAGATTATTTAACATGTGTGGATTTTATTTTCTTGGCAAAGGGTTTTGGCATTAAACTGTTAGGGGTTGGGACAGGCGTAGGTATCTCCATTTTATTCTCTCTTTCTTTTCTTTTCTTTTTTTTTTTTCTATATTATATGTTAATATTTGAGAAAAACTATTAAAAATGGTCTATATCTAAAAAAAATATTAATTATGTTTAAGGATTAGTCTGAATGATAAAAGAGTTTGCTCATTTTCTTATTGATCAAGATAAGATTCGATTTTTGGAATTAATACCCATAGGCCGGTTCTAAGTGGGACATAAGTTTCCCAAGGGCAGGGTGAAATTGCCATATCTATTTAAGCCAATTTATGCTTTTTATACATGTTTATGTTCAGCATTTTCTAATGAAGGTTAGTTTCCAAGGTTTAATGGCACAGACATGCTGGAGAGACTTAGAGGGAAGAGGCTGATAATAGCTGGAGATTCTCTTAACAGAAACCAATGGGAATCACTTGCTTGTCTTCTTTATTCTGCTATACCTTCCTCTCAAGCTTATGTTGATGTTAAGAGTGCTGTTTATAAAGTCTTCAAGGCAAAGGTAAGAGTTTAGTTGTGAATTTACGAGTCTTTATAACTACTGAAAGAACTTTGACAGAAGAATTTGTTGCTGTCACAGGACTATAATTGCTCTGTTGAGTTCTATTGGAGCCCATTTTTAGTAGAACACACAGAGAAGCAAGCAAATGAAAGCAGTATTGTAAGGCTTGACAAGCTCTCATCAGCAGCTCAGAAGTGGCAAGGAGCTGATGTTATGGTATTCAACACAGGCCACTGGTGGAGACATCGTGGAAAGTATAATGCCTACGCCTGCTGAATGTAATTTGAATCATACTAAAATCATAATTTGGAGCTGGAAATAATGTCTAGTTACCTATTTTGCAGGTGGGATTTGTTTCAATATGATGGGAAAGTGGTGGAGGAAATGGAGATTGAATCTGCATTTGAAATGGCATTGAGGACATGGGCAAATTGGCTTGATAGCAACGTTGATAAGAAGAAAACAAGAGTCTTCTTCCGGAGCATATCACCAGAACACAAGGGGGAGGCTTCGTGTGACAACAGCACACAACTCATGGATGAATCCTATGTGTATGCATTTCCCAAGTCATTAAAAGATATTGTAGAAAGAACAATTGGAGGGATGAAGACACCAGTGAGATACCTGAACATCACAAAGCTATCAGAGCATCGAAGAGATGCGCATCCGGCTATGTATGCCTTGACAGTTGAACAGCGGCAAAAACCAGGGTCTCATTCTGACTGCAGCCACTGGTGTGTGCCTGGATTGCCAGATACATGGAACAAGCTCTTGTATGCAGCCATAGTATTAGACAGCTAAAAAGACATTACTACTTGAAGGTCGTTTAAATCGTTGTCAACAACAGTCCAAGAACTCTGCCACAATTCAACTGCTTAAACCCAGATTTTACTAGTTACTAAGGAGATAAAAGAGGAATTGATCCTCTATACATGCAACACAGAACAGAGAACGTGAGGAAGTTGCATTATATTTTTCTTAAGTGAATAGAATTTATATTTCCATATACCTAGGGAAATAAGTTAAAAAGTAAATTATTGATTCATAATTTTCACCACTACAGATGATTATATATCCTTTTTTCCCTTTGCCATTTTCCCAACTTCCTAGCTTCCAATATTAACATCGGATACAGAATCTCAATCACCCTCATCTAGCAAGGGAAGGCTGCAATAGCAGTTGAAAGGTAATCTATGTACAAATTTGTTTTAACAGTATCTAAAGAAGCTCCCACTCAGATTCACAGAAATCTGGAGTTGGGAATCTCTTGGCATCCTTTATGGTAAGACTTGGCATTGAATTATTGTCATGGTCTTCTTGATTGAGATTTGAATCACTGCCAGGCCATATTGCTAACTGCTCATACTCATGCTTCCTCATAGACCTCCTCCTTGGGGAGAAAACATCCCGAATCTTCTTCTAGAAAAGAATGCCCAAAAAAGTCAATTATTACATTTGATGATTAAATAAGTAAATGGAGCAAGTGCTAGAGAGTACCTTGTATGACTTGCTTTTTCCTTCACTGTGAGGAACAAAATGAAATTCATCTCCATCCACAATGATACAGGATTCCTCAAGCTTTGCTTTGTCAACTTCTTGAATGATTTCCAACTGATGTTCAATAGAAGTATCAACCTCGTTCACATCTGGAATCCGGTCATCTAACCATCCTGAAAATTTAGGCGAACATCACTAGGTACATAAAATGAATAACAGCATAAAAGAAATCAGTACAAGACATCAAAACAGCAATAAATTATGTGTCCACGCATACATCAAAAAAAATAAGAAAAATGAGTGCCAACAAAGTGTTTGATACTGACATCAAATATGAAAACTTTTTAAGTTATTAGGCAAACCCAAGAAATATGTGTTCATAATACTGACATCTTAGAATTGTGAGTTCCATTTGCATTGTGTATGATGAATATCAAGATTTAAAGAATGCTGTAATGAATGACAAAAACAGCTTGAATGTTTCCTTTAATCCTTTTTTCTCTACTTCTTTTCAGAGGTGGAATTTAATATGATGAAGAAAGAAACATTGAGAAAACTGTACTACTAACTACTAAATATTGAACAGAAATTTGTAGCTTAACTAGGACATCTACATGGAAGTACCATCTTCAAAGAGAAATAAACAGAAAACAGCCAAAAAGAATAGAAGTGCGCTTCCAGCCATTAGCCAGAAGTAGGGGCAGCAATGGCTTGGACCAAATCAGACCACATTGGTTTAGATTGAATCAAGCACTCATATTAGTCTCTGTACCAAAGACTTCAAATGCCAAAAGGGTTTTGAGTTACCCACTTATATAAGATGCATGCCACAAGTTCTGAGTTAATCTGAACCATTTGCACAGAAAACACAATCCAGAAGATTAGCTTCTTATTTAGCATTGATGTTTGAGGTTCCCAGCAGCCTGCTTTCAAGGTTTCATCCATAAAATTCAATTTTAGCATAATAGGATGCTTTAGGACAGCTAGGAGCTAAATATTGGATGTTTTTAGTAAACATTTCATAGGTTTACTTGAAGTTATTTAGAGAAAAGTACCTCCCTAAGAAGTAACTTCACTGTAGAGGAAGTCAGTTCCATACTAGCTGGCAGCCTATTCTCAACAACTTATAAGTAGCTTACAGCATTTTGCTTATAGGTGGTTTATGAACAGTTAACAGGTAGGCTAGTTGAATTCATATCCTAGAAGGTAAGTTGGCTGCATAAGCACAAGTCAAGTAATAATTTTAGCACCAAGTTCTTTTCCATGAATTGGGAATTCGATGGGGGGTAAAATGCTGGCGTTCTCCTTCCCAAATTTCTATCAGTAGATTCTCTTTTTGTTTTCTCTTTATACTCTCTTGCTCTTAGAGCTTCCTCTCTCCAAAGAATTTGCTGAATTTATAAAAACTTAAGCAATTCAAATAAAATTTGTTCTCTAAACTGATCTCGAGCAAAATTCGCCATGTATTTGACACTCACCATCCTAAGCTGAAACACTTATAACCCTTCGGCACTAGATTCCCCTACTTCCTAGCAAGATTGCCCATCCACAAATTTAATAGGAACTTCAGCGCCAACAGTCAAATTAGTAACTACATGTAAATCAAGTAGCACGGTTCACCCAGTGAGAATCCTACCCAAAATGTGAAAATGGGGAAACATGCAAACTTGGCTGAAAGAATCCTAGACAGATAGGTTCCTCAAGCAGCATTTATCCTCATATCACACATCATCTAGTTCACTGCCAGAAATAATAATAATAAAAAAAAATAAAAAATAAAAAAAGGGGAACAGGTGGAGGGAGAAGAAAAAGAAGAAGCAACACTGTACACACCATGTCAAAGACCAAATATTTTTGGCTTAACTTATGAGGCAATTATCAAGGAACAAAACCAAAGTTTTGTATCGTTAAAACACGTAAAGTAGAATAAAATCACAAATTTTAAGTTTCAAAATATCAAAGGACCAAATGAAAACCGAAGCATCATTTATAAATGAGGATTTTATATATCCTCGTAAAATGCCAAGCAAAAAGAGAGATCTAAAAGAACTATGGAACTCCATCATTGGCTAGAAGGTGAGAGATCCTTATGCCAAAACATAGAGAAAACCTATAAAGAAATTTTATTTGTGATTGACAAAAGATTCAGAATAGCCTTTCAGGATTCAGCCTGTCTGCAAAACTTATTAGATATCAAGATTATGTATTATATACACTTTCCATAATTTCAAAACTTCAAGAAACCTAGAAAACAACAGTTGTGAATGCAAGAATATATATATTCATACTGGTGCAGAACTCCAGTTATACAAATAGATAAACGTCAAACTGGAGAACCAAATTGTAGTAAACAAGCACCAACAAAAAAAAATAAAAAATAGTGCTAATAGCTATGCTAAACAGTTGTTCCATAGCAACATAAATCTTATAAATTACGAAGCACCATAAGGCATTAGCTGAATATCCAATCCAAAAGCTTAAGCAAATAGGATGAAGAGACCCACAACCCATATAAGAACCTTTCCTGAAGGGATGTGAAAATCTCTAAGTTTTAACACCCCTTCTCACATGAGGCCCAATAGACTGTGCGAATAGTTCACGAGGCAATCAAACTAAACCAAATCAGAAAGCAGATAGACCCACACATGGATTACAGGTGCACACCAAAAAAGCTCTCGCTTCATGTTACAGATTCAAGCCAAAATGGTCCTTTGTATTGGATGAGAAGGCTCATAACCCATATAAAAGGCCATTAAAGTTGTTTTCCGGAAAATATTGATTGCAATATACTCTAGTTGAAAGATGCAAAGTAACATGCAAAAGCATATATGTAAGCAAAGATAGAAAATAAACAAAAAAAAAAAAAAAAAAAAACTTTTCTTTTCTGCAAAACTAGTTCTTAAAATGTTCCTTTGTCATAGACTACTTTTGCAGTCTAAAATGAGCAAAGATTGACAAGTTGTTAGAATAAGAGCTCTGCAAAATCAAAATGATCAATGTATATATGAATATGTATCTTTTCCTAATATGATTGACAATAAAGATGGTTCTAAGATGCACCTGAGCAGAATATACAGATACCTGAATTGGACACAAAATCCTCCTCACAAGAAATTTTGCTTCTCTGTACTTCCCCATTTGCACAGGATTCCACCAGAGAAACCACCTCATCATCAGTACAAACATCTGTAGCTGCAAAATCAGAAGTTAACTTAGAACATCCAACACATGATGGAAATCAATATATAAAAACAATAGAAACCAGGAAATAGTCACCATTTTCTTCTGCTAATGAGCTGCCGCAGGAGGAAGGTCTCATATCCATTTCTTTGTTCATGCCAGATTCAATTAACTTCACCATGTCAGATGATGAGCCATCTGCTGGAATATCAGGCATTTGTTCAGTTGCATTTTCAATCGCATTTTTACTTTCGTCTATGATGCCATGCCCTGTCACATCAACAGGCCCTGAAGTAGTAATTATAGCTCTCTGATCCAATGATGCCTTGTCATTTTCATTTGAAGGTTTATAGAACGAAGATGCTCTGTGCAATTCTTTTTCCAAAGGAGCGATGATTCCTGATTTCTCATTTGGGGACATATTCTCCCTTTCTGAGTTTTTATTGGCACCCATATTTGATTTTTTAGACAGACATTGTTCACCATATTGTTTTGAGGCTCCTCCAGCAGAATCCCCTATCTCCCTTTCAGAGATTTTCTTGGTGCTCAAGTTTGATTTGTTAGACAGAAATCGTTTACCATATCGTCTTGAGGCACCTCCAGCAGAATCCCCCTGAGATAGTGGGAACAGATTATCTACATGACTAAGTGCCTGGAAAGAAGGTAGATGTTCTGCATTGGCACCAAAAGTCATTTTTGGATCCTCAGTCAACTTCTCTATATCATCAGCCTTTACATGCTTTCCCTCCATACCTACTTTTGGTTTCATATAGAACCCAACATCAGCATAAAGCTCCAGAGGCAAGTCAGAGCCTGCACCTTTAGCAGTATCCATTGAAGATGGAGGGAGCAAATCTTGCATGACATCTGAATAGAACTTTTTCACACTAGAACCAACTGTCTGCACCTGATTTTCAACATATTTAACTGTGTCCTGTCCAAAAGAAAAAAAATAGAAGTTAACAAATGAAACTACTAGCTTCAAGGAGTCTACCCCTAGTTATAGAACCAGTCAAACAAACCAATTCAATTGGATGGTGACATGGCAACAGTGGTTTGCACAAGGAACAGATTCACGTGAATGAAGAGAGATGGGTTCAGATGCAGATGATCATTCCATTAAAAGAGCAACAAAATGGTTGCTAAATTACAATAGACAACCTCACAAGGAGAGCACACCATTTACAGAAGTAACTGCAGTAGTTTTAGAAGGAAATGACACTGATATTTTGGGCCATAGTATCTAGTTTCCAACAGGGGAGTTTAAAGGGTAGAGCCCATAGAATCCCGGTTAGAGATTTGGAAGTTTTGGAACAGCTTAAGGTCATTTTACCTAAAAGAACATACCTGGTACATAATTTCTTCAACCTCCAAGCACATAGCTTCAAACTTCTGATAAATATTACCAACCCATGATATACCCTTCAGATCCTTAGCGTCCATAAGTCAACCTCAGACAAACAGATGTTGGACTTCTTCACTCCGTGTTTCAATAACAGGGTTAGAACTTACAGTTTTTACTTATCTGCAGAAATTCAATCTGAATTCAGCAAAAGGAGAAAACAACTATATCTAGAAAGCCCTTCATTAGACCATATTTCCATAGCAAGGACACGCAAAGTGATGCATAGAACAGAGAGATCCTATCTAGAAAATGCAGCTGGAAAACTTCTCTTGGATCATGCGATAAATAACATTGGGGGAAAAGTTTTATTTTCTTTCACATAATCAGCTTTAGCCATCATTTTCATAAATTTCTAATTCACCTGGAACATCCGGCAGAGCAACACTTTGCTCTATAGCTGTTGTGCTTTCTATGTGCATGTATTTCTATTTCAAAAGTCAAAACAAAAGATCCAGATTTCTTTCAACATACTGCACAAAACTTTTCAGGATGTATAAATGAGAAGAACAAACCAAATTTTAGTCCAAGCATCAAATGTCATACTTGCAATATTTTTCTAAAGATTGCTAATGCACATGCCTTTAATATCTTGTACACGAATCCAAGGAAAAAAAGAGAGATTTACTTGCTGAAAACAGAAATTATAATAATAACAATTTTCTATAATTACTCAAAACAGAGAAAATGATTTGGTGGAGATGCTCTTAGCAGACCAGAAGGCTCCTGGATGCCAAGAAGAACCAGAAATCTGGGTATGAAGATCAAAACAACATGAGCAGGATATTCTACAAAAGACAAAAGGAAATTTTTGGGGGTTTTCCATGCTGGCAGAGAATTCCATTGTAATGGAAAAAGGCATTTAACCTCTTATCAAATGGTAACATTTCTAAACATATGAGATAGCATCATTCCAATTTTCAGCACGCTAAACTGTATTAGTTTTTATCAAAATAGAAAAATGAATTACAGAAACATAAAATAAGCAACAGATGCATACTTGGACTATTTTTTATCAGCTCATAATCAAAAGTTTAAATCTTTAATCAATTAGACCAACACAAAAGTCCATACAACAAATTGTATCAAGTCATTTCAGTCAATTAACTAAACAAGCATAATCCATAAAGCTATACACTTAAAACTACAACGAACCAATTAAAACCCTCAAAGCAAATCATTAGCATAATCAAAATAATATATAGTTTACTCTCAATTCTAGAATTTCACCCCCTTCCCCAAAAAGAAAAAGGCAGCTCAAAAACATATAAATTAAGAAACTTTTTTAGTTCTTGGATCAAAATATCACAGCCCATATATATATATATAAAAAAAAAAAAAAAAAAAAAAGGATAAAATCATGCCAATTCAATTTTCTTTTTTGGGTATGATCATCAAAATAAGAACTGCAATACCCAAAAAGCAGCCACAAAAACCCTAGCAGAACTTGATCAAAGAGAAAGCTAACAAACATAGTATGCTGATTTAAAACTACATATAAATATATAAATAAATAATTATATACATATCATAACAAGTAAAAGAGTACATGATCAAAGGAAAAAAAAAAAAAAAGGAAGAAGAAGAGAAATTATTTTTTAAAATTGAAGCTAAAGAACATACGTACTATGTCAGCCAAGGAAAACCCAGAAGCTCAAAGCCCCCTTCGATGAGTAAGATTATCAAATATGTATATCTTTAAATGAATCACCCAACCGCAATTCAGCTTTTTTTTTTTTTTTTTTTTTTTAAGAGGACCCAAAAATACCAGGTTTTTATTTATTTATTTATTTACACATTGAAAGATAAAAAAACAGAGAGACGTGAAGCGGCTTTCTGTTTGACACGTACGAGAACAGAAAAATTATTTTTTTTAAAAAAAAAAAAAAACAATATAGTGGGTCCCACATAAATTCTTTTAGTGGATGTGTGGGTCCCATTAGTTTATGTTGTGTTGGTTTGTCGTGTGTGTACTATTACTATTTACTATAAGCTTATTGCTGATATGATATGGTAGTTGAGTTGGGTCCAGTTTTGGGCCTTTAGAATCTCACATCAAGCCCAATAAAAAAATTCGTTGACAAATCTAAAAATAAGAATTTAATCATTTTTTCAAAAAAAAGTAATAATAAAATAAGTATCCAAATTCAAATCCCATATCCATTATATATATAATATAGGGTTTTGCAGTGGGGTTGCATGGGTTAGAGAACATTATTATGGAAGTTAGTAAGAGAAGAATATCAGAAATCTTGAAGTAAGCATCAAAGTAAAAGCTTTTGCTAGTTTTGCTTGCAAGAAAGAAAGAAAATTTTAAAAATTTTCCTTCTTCATTTAATGTGATGACTTTTTCTCCAACAAGTATTATTTTTGTGATTAGGTATAACAATAATAATAATTAGTTCATAGACTTGAACAGAACAAGTTGCTTTCAATAATCTTGTATTGTAGAAGAAAAGGATAAATTGATATTGTTTCTTATATGTGTCGTATGCAACTAAACTATGTATGAAACTGATTCAAGAAATTTGAGGTTGTGTTTTTTTTCTTTTTAGTATCTATTATTATTATCAGGTAATATTAATATTATATACCATTTCTGTTAAACTATAATAAAATGTGATTTTTCCAATTAATACATGTGTTTTCTGTATAAGAAAATAATACACTTTTAGAAAAGGGATTTATAAAAAATATATATAGAGAGAGAGAGACAAATAACATTTTTTCATATACTTGAGACTTAGTTTAAGTGACAAGAGTATTGTTATTGGGAGTGAGAGGTTTTGAGTTCATGTCCCTTCCTCCGCACTAGGTGAGATTTCACTTTTATAATGAGTGTAAGAAGATGATTACCCTTTATTGTGTAGCTCACGGTCCATTGAACCTTTCTAGTATAAAAAAAAATAGCATTTTTCATAAAGAGAGTGAAAAAAAGACTTTTATTACCTAAAATGATGGCAAGAGTTGAAAACCAAAAAATTCAACTAAAAAAAATTTTCCACCAATATTTCTATGGAATTCCAACTTAAATCCTCCATATGATATTGTCTTTTCTTACCTTTTTTTTTTTTTGGTTTTTTTTTTTTTTTAAAGGCCACAAATTAGAGTCAATTCAGGACCCACAGCTTCATTGATATTGAGTACTGACCATACAACATCTTGATCAAATAATTACCAAAATATCATGAAGAAAAAGACATCAGAATAGCATTATTACTAAAGCATTTATCTTCATTAAAACTTTGATTGTACATTAATTAATCCTCTTATAACTAATCATTTATCCAATGTAACTCCAAAGTACGTAATATGTACCACATATTTTACATAAACATGATCATCAAGCATTGCTTCGTAAACATGTCAGTCAATAATCTGTGTCAACCAGCTGCTTGAAAATCGCCAAAATCATCATCTGGGATCTCTTGTGGGCCCTCATTCTCAGGAGAGTTTTGCTCTTTCGCCTCTTCCTTTGTCGGCTTTGGAGAATCGGCTTTAGAAGTTCCATCAAGAGAAATTTTTGGTGGTAAGTTTGATGGAGAATTCAGTCCAGAAGTAGCAGGTGAAAGTGGTCCTGGAGGCGGTGGGGGTGGTTTGATGCCAAGGATGGGCTCTTTTCGGTCACCCTTCTCCTCTAAAGAGAGATTATCTAGACCCTGCTCAAAAATCTTGGATTTCACACCACGGCCACCTTTCTGTTGACACCAGCAAATGGTAAATTTTAGTTCACTTATTAGGATGTGTCTCTTTAAAATTGAAAAGGAGACGCAAATGAGCTTACATTTTTTATTTGAAGCACAAGGGTCTCCCCTTCCTTCAAACTGTAATCCACCGAGGAAGTTTTCTGAAAATGTTGTTCCATCTCCTCTGCAGTTTTCTTCTTGTTCAGATATCTGTGATGGGATTTATTGCCAATGAGTAAAGAAAACATCAGCTGTACAAACTGCTAAAAATTTGCAGAATGTAAAACCATACTATGAATGGATAAATATTGCACTTTTATGTATGTTAGAACATACTTGACATGATCATGCAGGGCGGCCTGAAAGTCATAGGCTTCTGTTCTTTCTCGAAATCCTATGCCAACAAATGCATGCCGAAGACGACCATCTGCATGATTTCGAAACTAATGAATACCAGATTTGAAAATATACTTGCTCAATAAAAAGAGAGAGAAGCAAGAAAGCAAACAAAGCATCATATGAAGATGACTATTTCTATACGGCCAATTCCAAGAAAAAAAATAGAAAACATAAAGCAAAACAAAATTTGACAAAAGAGTAGGAATTGAAACACAAAGCAGCTAGCACATGATTTAGATTTAGTGATTTAACGAAAAAATGTTTAGAGATGGTTACTTTCCAGATCTTTAACCATAACAGTATATAACCAATTTGGATTCAGATCTGTGAGAACTAGCATGAATTTTGGACTGTTAATTATTTTCAACAAGGAAAACATGAAGAAAAATTCAGTCCAAAATTCACAAATAGCATGTAAATGGTCTGTTTAGTGTATTTAGAATTTTAAGTCCTAAGAATCTCGAAGTCGAGCACAACAGGAAACAATTTAGTAGATCACAACAGGAAAATAGTTTGGGCCTACAATAAAACAATAATGATAACAGCTATGGTTTGGGTTGCGGTAATGACAATAAAAGCATCCCCAAGGGACTCTTTATATAACTCAAACTCTTTATTATAAAGAGTTATCCTACAAAACAAAAGTCCAACAAACTCTTTATTTTTTAAATATAAAATAGAGAGTTGGTTTGGCTCTCCACATTTAGAGAGTCAAATTTCACTCTTTATTTCAATTTTAATTAATGCACTACAAGTTTCTATACACTTTATTAATTGAGATAATGAAATAAAATGGAGGGAAAGTAATGAAATGAAAAGAGGAAAATATGGTATAAAGAAAAGGAGGTAAAAAAATTAAAACCATAAATGTTTATAGGAAAAAGCAAAATGAAGAAAAAAATATATAAAGAGTCCATTGGATTTAATTTTTTTTTTCACTCTTTATATTTAAATATGTTCTTTATCATACAAATGATGCTCTTTAAAATAAAGAGTATTGTTGGGATGCTCTAATGACTATAACTATGGCCCTGACAACCATAAGAAAGTACAGACTACAAATAGAGGTGTCAATAGTTATAATCAAGGCTATCACTTAATAACTGTTATAAGAGTAAGTTCTATTGAAAAGAAGAAGATATAAAGGAAAGGGGAAAAGGAGCTAGGGAGAAAGGAATGCAGCTTATGATCTGATTCTGAAGTATAAAAGAATCCTAGACAATTACAGATGACAGATATTAAAACCAGCCTATAGAAACAGAATTTTGGGTTTGAATATAAAACTCAAATCAAGAGGCATGGTAGCTCACCAATGTTTTCCTCTATTCGCAGAACAAAATATCTGCAAAAGAAAGGATTTTCATTTAGACATCCAGAGACCATGTCACCAGCATGACAATTAAAAGCTAATACACAACTGCAGACTTTAGACATAAATTAAACTGAACGTTTATGCTTATTTCACATGTGTCACACATAATCAATAACATTAACAGTGCAACAAAAATGAACCTCATTGTCAATGAGAAACGGAATTGACCTGCTGCTGTCAATTACAGGTTCTACTGGATGTGGCTCCCCATCTCTCAAAAATGCCCTCGCATACAGTTCACCTATATATATATATATATAAACAATTTCAGGGACAAGATACCGCATGAAACAAAAACAATTCATGACATTTTCTACCTTAAAGCAATTCAAAGAAAATCTAACCTGTGGTTTTATCTTCAAGTCTGATAATGCACTCTTCGCCTTTGCTACTGACTTTCAGTGTCCCCTCCCATGCCCATTTGTTGACATTCCATTCGTCAGCCCTAAGATAAACTTTAGATATAAATATTGATAACAAATTTAAGTCACGAATATCAATATATTTGAGCACACTCAAATAAAATATTATGCAACATCAGCATGAAACCTAATTTCAAAAAGTAGCTACTAGATAACCTTGGATTAAAATACTGTATTTGATAGCAGAAACAGAATATATATGTGTGTGTGTGTGTGTGTGTGTGGATGGAAGGTGACTGGAAATGTTAACCTTCAAGTCGTTAGGGAATCCTTATTCTTCTTCTATTGACCTTTCTTGTTCCCAAAGTAAGGGGAAGAGTTGAGGGGTGAGAAGTGAGGAGGAAATTATATTATCAGTTTGTCTTTTAAGTCTTTATGACATAAAACTCTTAACTAATCCATAAGCTTCAGTTAAAGTTATAAATATGATGCTTGAATTAAAAGGTTTACTTTGGGAGAGTTGAGGGTTCAAAAGCGAGGAGGAAATTATAATTATATTATCAGTTTGTCTTTTAAGTCTTTATGACATAAGACTCTTAACTGATCCATAAGCATCAGTTAAAGTTACAAATATGATGCTTGAATTAAAAAGTTGATTTACAAAATTTTCAAGAGACAAAAAGATCTTATCAATCAAAAGAATTGAATATAGAATGGCAAATTTAACTTCTGTACAATGCACAAAACAAAATAAAATTAACATTACATCAAAGACATCATTTAGAAAATATGAATAATCAATCACTATATCAGGAATTCCATTTGAGAAGTTGAGCAAAAACCTGTAAGAAGCAGCACTTTTCCTTGGGGGTATCTGCAAAGGTAACAAACAAAACTAACTTATCAACTGTTATTTCCTTGAACACATCAAGAAAATTACATTTGTTTCATGTGATTTAAATCACATAGAAATAGGCAATGAATTATGGGATACAACCAGTCAGTGGGTAAATTATAATCACTTGCCTAATTGTACCCATACTTTAACTTAAATAGAGAACATCAATGTTTATGATTCACTGTATAAGTATACAAGTTTGCATAGTAGCAGAAAATAAACATAAATGTAAACATATTAACTGTTTGAGTTGTGCATGCACATGGGGAAAAACATTAAAAGACTAAATCATAACAAACAACTTAGATCTATAATTACACAAACAAATGCAATGTATCACCAGCTTTACAGTCGACCAAAAAGGAAAACTTTCATAATGATGACAACAGAAAAAAAAAAGCCAGATATTCACAAAGAAATTGTCAGCATGGAAATAATTTGAGACATATTAAACAGTATGTGCACACAACAATTATCAGAAACATCAAAAAATGAACTTAATACTTCTACTTACAACAGAAGACCTAAAGTTTATGAACTTTGTGTTTCTGAGCAAAATAAGATTTGCAAGTTTGAGCATAACAGAGCTTCAACAACATAATATTTTTTTTCTCGTAAGTTTCCATGATTTTAAGGCCTAGGCCACTTTGTAAAATATCTAAATTTATGTGTGTGATTATGACATCAGTAATTTTGATGTTCCCACAGAAATATAATCCAAGCACTCGACAGCTTAATTTTGCAATCCAATAAAAAAAATTGCATTAACATATAATTTCCACATAATTAATCCACAATCTTCTACCATCCACAAAAACAAGAGATTTATACTCTGAAAATCCAACAATTTTCCAAAATTTTGGCTACTTAAGGTGTTTTCCCAAGGCAGCATCCTATAGAGATATGAATTTCTAGCTCCAAAAACCCATTGTTGAAACTAGAAATCAACAACCTTTAACATATACAAAGAAACACACCTGAATTACCATTTCTAAAATTTTACAAGCAGCATTTCTCTCAATAAATTTCAATGAAATCTTATGATCAAACTGCTAAATTTCCTTGTTTTCACAATTGGTTTAACTTCTAGAATTCAAATCTAAATCCTGATCTCCTACACCGACCACTACATCTCCAAATGAAAAAAAATAAATAAAATTTAACTTAAAAAATAAAAAATTTCCACCAATCCCAAGAACCCATTTTATAAAATACCAAGAAAAAATAAATTAACTAAAATCAGATTCGAGATAGAGGGAAGAGACAGTGCGAGTGTGTTACCAAGTAAACGTAGCATTCAGAAACTTGAAAGAGAATAAGCTCTATCTCTTCAGCTTGTTCTGTTTCTTGATCATTTGGCGCCTTCTCTTCTTTCTCCATGATCTAAAGGTACACACACAGAATTCGAATACCCAATTGGGATCGGAGAGATATGAAAGGAACTGACCTTTCACCGAGAAAATTTAGCTAAAAATCAGAATGGCATTTCAGAAATAGGGAATTTATTTCGAAAAGATACTATCTTTCTCAGTTTCCTCGTCTGGGAGAACTGTATTAGAGAGCATACAAAAGAAGATCATGGAGTTCCATGTCTTCTTGTTCACAATAATCAACCTAATTAACGCTAACCGTTAGATTAGATTACCTTTCCTTTGTCAGATGTAGTTGTTATCCTTGGTTGTTAATCTGACGGTTGTGATTATCAATTTTTTTGTTAGAGTAGTTCGTTTTGTACGGTCATGATGAGAGTCAACACAGGAGGTTTGGTGAGGGGGTGGTGTTGCTTGATTTGTAAGGAAGAATCATTTTATCTAATTTTAGGGGAATATCCAACCCTTTTGGGACCTCACTAAAATTAATTATAAGGTTGTTAACCTGTGTATTTTAGGTTGTTAACCTGTGTATTTGCCAATGATCCGTGTAGGGGTGGAGACGGACCGGTTTCAAAATGGTCAAACTCATAATTAGGGTGGAATTGATCCAAAATCTTAGAAGAGTCGATTACAGTCTGATTCCTCTTTATATGAAACAGAAATCGTTGGTTTAGAATCGGAAAAAATAAAAAATAAAAAAAAGGAGCCACAGTATCATACTTAACCAAACTTTTTTTTTTCTTAAACAGTGAAAAATCGAAATCAACCAATTTCAAACCGAAACTTTCTCTTAACCCGTTCTGATTTAGTTTCATATTTTATTGAACTGGAATGGAACTAGCGATTCAAGAACCGTGACCACCCTTAGATTTGTGCCCTAGTTGGCTAAGAGTGAAATATTGAGAATCCTAGGTTCCAAACTGTCTTTGCACAAAATATATTCGAATTTATTTTCAGCCTATATTGAATCATAAAATTTATGAGTTTGATTTTCGATGTTTAAAATAGATAAATTGATTTTGGATGTTTAAAATAGATATACATGCATTGTATATAATATCTACTAACAAAAAAATTTATTTATTTCTTTATCCTGCTAAAATAAAAAATAAGAACTGAAAAATAATCTAATATTAGGTCTTGAATTAATTCAAGATGGGGCAGGCATTGATTATATATGCAATGTATAAACCATTATTAGATTAATAATAGATTAGTTATAGTACCTATTTTACTGGTTAAATTGTTTGGGCTCAAAATTATAATTGCCAGGTCCATGTTGTTATCTCACAAAATGATGTAAAATTAGGGATCACAGCGGGGCGAATATGAAATGGTTTCTTATTATAGCGGCGAAACAAACAAATTCAATGTCTTCATCAATGAATTAGTAAGTAGAAGCACATATAATAGTGCAGGATGACCGATTTGTACACTCTGGAACTAATGCCAGCTTTTATCTGAAATGAAGAATTACATGTTTATTTAGGCACTGTTGCAGTAATAGTCAGGTGCCTTGGATCTGTAAGAACCGATCGTACATTCACAAATCCAGCTTCCTTCAGTCTTCCTTCTATATCAGTCAGATAGTATTCATCTAAATATGGTTCAGTGCTCTTGAATAATGTGAACAGAACTGGAGACAATTCCTGTAACACATGAGACGGCATAAGTCCACTGATATTAATTACCATTTCATCATTGCTATTTACAAATATCTAGCAAATGTTAGAGAATTGGAACCATACCTGAAGGATCTTTGATTTCGGCTGCATAAGAGAGCAAAAGTCATTAGTTACAAGTGTTGCAGTAGTGGAACATGCTTAATATGACTGACATAGGGTCATGAAAATTTACCGCTTGATCTGTCAAAGCAATTGTGCCTCCAGGTCGAAGAAGCCGGAATGCTTCCCTCATTAAACCAACGATTGCTCTTTCAGGGCATTCGTGAAACTGCATATATTTCAGGAAGTTGAAAGCTCTTAGTTCAACAATATTTGGAAGTCCTATGATCTCATTTCAAACAGAAAGCATCACTAAAGGCGCCAAATTTCTATCTAAATATTAAACTGGCATTTCAACTACATAATTGAAATGATTTTCTTGATGAGCATGATATAGTTTTCATTGAAAAACATGACAATGGGCCCTTCTATGATACATTTCAAAATATCTGTTCCTAAATTCAACTCATAAGAGTTTGGTGGGAAATTTATTTCCTTCTAAAGCCAGTTATACTATCTCTTGTCTGCTTGGAGAAAATCTAAAGCAAGAAAGATGTAGTCAATCTGGTCAATGAACGAGTTTCATTCGGAGATTGGCTTCTACTGATTACATCTCAAATGCTTCTTTGTCCCTAAATATAACTCAAGCAATATGTTATAAATATTCACCTTGCACAAAGCCTAGTTTGATTTCTTCATAAGAGAAGCTCTCTATGTCTGATATAGGTGTGTGTAAAATACTGAAACAAAGGACTGGATGTTCTACACCAAATCTGGTGACTCAGATACAGAAGATATCATGATGCATCAAAACATGGTGGGAGTTTTATAAAACTTCAAGAAGAATGCTGCTTTAGAGAACATGCATAACATGCATACCACAGCTGCAAAAGAAACAAGGTCATATGATTTGGAGGGCAAGCCTGTCTCTTCCCCATTAGCATGTATCCACCTAATAGGATTCTTTCTTGGGATTCCCTTCTTTTCCTTGAATTGAGCTACAGCAAGAAAGTAAGGAGATAGATCAAGCCCCTGCAACAGTTGTATTGAGACACAAAGAATGTGAGGTGTATATCCACATATTGACAACTAATCACTTTTAGGCCATCTATAATTTGGGAGCATCTTAATTTTGATTAAGCTAATTATAATTACCCAACTGTTAAAAGACCTCACTAAGGTAGGAAAATTGAACTCACAGTGACTTTTGCCGAAGGGAACTTGTCAGCAAGAAATCTTGTGCTAACACCTACAGAGCATCCAACATCTAGAATGTCACTTATCATGGAGTTTCCAGAGTACTGTAGATGATGTTTTTCAATTGCCTCAAGCCAATTCCCACGCATCACTTGATTCGCTTCTTCTAGTGTGGAAGCATCAGGTATTGCTCGTCTCACCATTGACATGGTTGCAGGTTCTGCTTCTGCTGCAGCCTGGCATTAGATTAGTGATTACAATAGGGTTATCCTTATTGTTTCCTTGATATTATTATTTATAAACTAACAACGAGTTTAGAGTTCCAACTTCACCATCTATAGAATGCTATTGTTAGTAAATATAAGCAGGATCCTAAATCATAGTGAAATAACAAAAACATTTGTGTAGTTAATATAATTTTTGGCCACTTGGGGACAAGAAATTTCAAATTTCAAAACAAAACATTGAATAGCAAGCATGAAACAAACAAATTCAGACTGTAATCAGAATTAAAGTTCTGATCAATAGTATGTACGATGAAGAAAACGAGCTTTAGTAGTAGATAATTTTCCAAGAAAGGCATGAAAAGTCGTAAATAAAATGACTGCAAGAATAAATGGCCAATGATATATACAGAAAAATTTGCCTCATTTGCAACTGTCATGGAAAGTTCACAAAAATTCAGCAAAGTTCAAAATCAAGAGAAAAAACTTACGAGCCATGAGAGATTTCCCTCATCATATGCATGGAAAGGACTGAGATAATCTGAAAATTCACCAGTTCATTTATGGTTATTAGATTGAAGTACAAAGAAGATGTACATAGGACAAAGCAAAAAGTGATAACCCTTAAAAGAATCAATGTTTCAAACCCTCAAAATCAAACACACAGAAAATATAGCAATGGTAATAACATGCAGACCAATTTAAACAATTAACTAATACCAATATTAAATTAAGAAAAAATATCAGAAGTCATAACCACAGAATTAGCAATTCACATATAATTGCAATCTTCAAAATAGAGAAGCCAGGTAATCATACATTACACATCACTGACAAAAAGATTACCTTAGCATTTATGGATGCAAAGGTTTGGCTGCAGGACATACTAAATATGGAACAGGTTTAAATAAAATAAAAATCCCACTATGCAATTCAGTAATTGAGTTCAACAAACAAGTTCTACTAACATTCTCTCTTCTCTGCATTGAAAAAGTTTCAGAAAAGATAGCATGTTCTCAAATACTTGAATGTCCATTAAAGAAAAAAATCTGTGAAGTCTTGGGCCATGGAACCATACACAAGCAAGAAAACATTAAATTAAATTAGTAATTCAATAAGTTGAGATAATCACAATCAGGGTATATGATTGAGCGGTTTTGAATGCTCTCTAGCTCCTTGTACACGTCTGATTCTAGAATTTCTCTGCTCATTTCCCGCCATGGAATGTTCCTCTTCTCAGCAGTACTGTTCCATGAACATTCCAAATTCCAATCACCACCCAAAATCTGAAGAATACCCAAATTACCCACACCATAAAAAATAAAAAATAAAAAGACTACCCACATGCTAAAAGTTTCAATTTTTAGATACCATAATTTTGCAGAACAATTAGAACCCTCCCCATTGCAATAAAATTGCAAAAGATGGTAACTTTTAAGAGATGAAGCAAGGAACCTGATAAGAACTTGTCTGGCACCAAACTTGAGCAGAGCAGATAGTGGCTTAAAGGAAATGAGAGCTCCAACAAGACGAGAAAGAGGGGTCTGTCCTGCCCATTTGGGCATTTCTAGTTTACCCTCTTCATATGCCACAGACATTTTAACAACCATTGAATCTACTCTTCTTGATTTCCTTCTTCCATGGCCAATGCCTATGGTTTTGGTAGTGGAAAGAACAGAGAGGTTGTGGGTATGTGCAGACAATGCCATCGAGCTCAAAAGATCAGTGAAAATGGAGGTATGTACGAAGGACAGAGACAGAGAAAACTTTACAATTGTATAAAACACTACTGGATAATATACTTTTGGTTGTCACTATCAGCAAGGCTCCATGTCTTTGCTCCACAAAAATTTTCCTTCTTTGTCTCTATCAAAATTTCCTTTAAATCTATTTTTATAATCATTGTTCCAATTTTTTTGGGAAAATTCTTGACACTCCATGAATATATTTTTATTTCATTCACCTAAATTAATAAATAAAAAAAATATTTTTTTTGAAATAATAAAAAAAAATTAATTAATATGATTCATATAATTCATTTTTTGCACAACAAAAAAATATTAATACATTTTTTACACTTATTATTGTATTATATATAACAACATGATTTGATCTTATTTAGAGATCTTAAGAAATAAATTTATAAATATAAAATCAATATTTTGAAATTATTCAAATTAAATAAAATTGTTATTTATATAAAACTATTGTTTATGAATTAAGTTAAAAAAAAAATTGCTATTTATATGAAACTATTTTGTATGATTTAGTTTAACTTAATTCACATAAAATTTGTGCATATGGAATATAGTTATGGTATATGGAAAGAGAGGGGAAAGTCGGTATATGAATTTGTTGCCATTGAAACTGCAAGTTTCTGATTTTGTTGGTTTAATTATGTGAAGGGGTTGGCACTTTAGCCTGAGATCTAATGGTTCCAGGTTTTATTTTCGTATTGGTGGAAATATTTGAGTATTATCGGTAAAATTTAAATTGACTTTGCATATAGCAAATGTCCTTTGATATGCATTGTTAAATATGTAAAAGAAATTCTATCTACTAAAAAAAATTATGTGAAGGGGGCTTTTGTCTTTCTGCTTCCTCAATAAGCTTCACTGTTGAGCCATAAATCTTCTGCAATGGTTACCTTTAGGTAGCTTTTGCTTTTTGGGAAAGGTCGAAATGAGAAGTGAAAGATTTTCTCTTTTTTAGGGAGAAAGATGGTATTTTTGACCATTACACCAAAAGACAAAAAATTCCAATTAAATTGTTCATATTTTTAAATAATAGTAAAATGTTACTTATTTAATTATTAAATAATTAAAATCTTTTAAGAATGCAAGAAAAAGAAAATCAATATAGCAAATATTACATGAACAATGGTAAATTAATTTATGATTATACAAAATGAATCCAATATAAATGTGAGAAAATATACATGTGCAATTTAAGTTTATTCATGAACCGAATTTAAATTTAAAAAATAATAAATTTTTTAAAAATTTAACCCATAATTTTCTTCATAAATGAGACTCGAAACCCAACTCATGAACAAATTTGAATTATGCACTAATAATATAACTATAAGCTAGTAATCACTAATAATATAACTACAAGCTAGTAATCTTCTTATAGAAATTCTATGATATTATTACCAAAAGTACTTTCAAAGATTTAACTGCTATTCACTAGTCACATGGATGGTGCAAGCAACAAAAACCAACCCCACACTCAGTCAACACAAAGTTCACCTGTAAAACATTTTGTAACCTTCATGTAAATATGAAACAGTCAAGCCCCATTACAAGTCTTATTACACTAACTGCCCACTCTGCAAGTTGTTTACAAATTACAACATTATATAATATATACAATTAATTGCATGAAAGGCACATTTAAGGCCTAGTCTAATTAACCATGCATGCAAAGAAATATCTGCTAGCGTGTACAAAGTAGAGCCTGTTTGGTGTGTTAGCTCATCTTCTTATTTCTACTTCTTCCTTATCTTCTTTTCATTTCTCATTGCCTTCTCTTTTCTGTTTTTCTTAATGGAACTACCAAGAAAAGCTCCTGATTCTGCTAGACAAAAAACTCAATACAGAATTAAAGCAAAGAAACTTTCTTACAAACTATCCCATCAGGTTGATGCATGTAATTGGCTTCCATGGAAGAAGGCAGCTAATAATGCCTACATATTGAGAAATGTGAGTTGTGAAGCTAGACCAGGGGAGATTATGGCAATTGCAGGTCCAAGTGGAGCGGGAAAGACCACATTGTTGGAGATACTTGCGGGCATAATCCCACCTAGTAGAGTCTCTGGTCAAGTTCTTGTAAATGAGCAGCCGATCAATTCTAGATGTTTTCAGAGTGTATCGGCTTATATCGCACAAGATGAAGTTCTTTTCCCACTTCTTACTGTTAAAGAAACTCTCTTGTATAGTGCTCGTCTCAGGCTGAAAGGCAAGTTCCAAACTGCTGCATCTAGAGTTAAGGAACTGCTGAAAGAGCTTGGATTGGAGCATGTTGCCAATGTCAGAATAGGCAGTGAATCAAACCGAGGCATTTCAGGTGGTGAGAAGCGTAGAGCATCCATTGGTGTAGATCTAGTTCATGACCCAGATGTTCTTTTAATTGATGAACCGACATCAGGATTGGATTCAGCATCAGCTCTTCATGTAGTTCTGTTGCTCAAATCTATGGCTATAAAGCAAGGTAAAACAATCCTGTTAACCATCCATCAACCTGGTTTCCGAATACTTGAGCTGTTTGATCAGATTCTATTATTATCAAATGGCACTGTTCTTCACCAAGGATCCCTGCATCTCCTTGAGCAACAGCTTAGATTTGCTGGTCATTCCATTCCTAGGCATGTTAATGTGCTTGAGTTTGCCATTGAAGTGTCAGAAGCCCTGGTCATGAATACTGAAGAAAGTGAAATAGAAGATAGTGAGACGGAACAAGATTATGAACAGATCAGAAGAAATCCTAACCCTAGCAATGTCAAGGATACTAAAATATGTTACTCCAATGGTCAATTCAAGGAGATTTTAGTACTAGTTCAGAGATTCTCCACCATAATTCGCAGAACCAATCAGCTCTTCATCGCAAGAATAATGCAAGCAGTGGTTGCTGGGATTGTGCTTGGGACAATATTTATGAATACAACTAAGGACCCAAAGAAATACAAGCTACAAACTCAAATTGGATTTTTTGCCTTTAGCCTCACCTTCTTGCTGTCATCCACAACCGAAGGCCTACCAATTTTCTTGCAAGAGAGAAGAATTTTAATGAGAGAAACTTCAAAAGGAGCTTATAGAGTTTCTTCTTATGTCATATCAAATACTCTTGTGTTTCTCCCATTCCTGTTAATTGTGGCACTCCTCTACAGCATCCCAGTATACTGGCTAGTTGGACTGAGAAGGGAAATGGATGGGTTCATCTATTTCTTACTGGTAGTATGGATGGTTGTTTTGATGTCAAATTCTTTTGTTGCATGCTTTAGTGCTCTTGTGCCAAATTTCATTATGGGAACATCTTTGATTGCTGGCCTTATGGGGTCTTTTTTCCTCTTTTCTGGGTATTTCATAGCAAAAGAGGACATACCCAAGTATTGGATTTTCATGCACTATTTAAGCCTGTTTAAGTACCCATTTGAGTGTTTTATGATCAATGAGTATGGAGGAGAGAAAGGAAAGAGGAGATGCTTGGAGATTATAGAAGGATACTGCTACATCTATGGTGAGGAATTTCTGATGCAACAAGGTTTGGAAGAGTCAAAGAAATGGAGTAATGTAGGAATAATTTTAGGTTTCATTCTTGCATACAGATTTATTTGCTTCTTGATTCTGTGTTACAGATCACACAGAAATAGAATTTGAAACTTTTTCAGCTACCAAAATGGAAAATAAACTAAAAAGATAAACAGATACTTCTGTTTACTTCTGCTTTTGTTTAACCAAACTGGTTTACAATTTCTTTTTTCAATTAACATTCATGCATACTTTTGCACAAACTTTCTGTTTTCAAAGATTTCAAAAGGACATCCAGATAGAGTTCAACACCCAAAACCCAGTTGTTAGAAATAAATGGTTTGATTTAGATCAACCAATCCACTCATTTACAAGTGTCAAGTGGATTCAAGCTTGAAATCTTTCTTTCTTTTTATTTCTGTAATTATCACAGATTGCTTAAATTTATCCCAATGAATGTTTTAATCAATTTATATATGCATATGTTGTCTGTACAGTAAAAGTGCTTAGCAGAGGTAAACCAGAAATGATAACTTAGCTAAAAGTGATGCTTGAGTGGAAACAATAGAGTGCCAAAAAATTTACCCTATACTATAATATACCTCTTATTGGTTATTAACTCATTCTTAACTCAATAACATAACTTTACAATAGATATTACATTAAGATGATAAACCTTTGCTCCACTATCAGTTACAAACAAGACAGCAAATAGATTATATTCAGCAATCTAACATGCAGGCACAAGGATTCTGTATTATACTCTAAATTTCATACGGCATAAGATAAAGTATGCTATCAGTCAACTGTATCACCACCCTGTATGCCAAATTTCCGAGTATATGAACATAAATAATATTGTAAAAGGCACAACCATAGAAATCAATATGCTCACCAGAGATCTCCAGATGAAGATGAAAAAGAAGGATCAAATAGAGAAACCCTTCGTCTCTTGTGCGAGAATGTGGATTTCAAAGAGAACTCTTGTGAAGCAGAAAATTTGTCAAGTATGGATCTGATGGCCTGGTGGACAGAGCTTGCAAGAAATTGGTGCACTTCAGTATTTTCACTATGCCCTTCTTTGCAGCTGGTCATCACCAAAACATTCTTCATCCTGCCTTCCAAGGTTGCAATCTCCGCCTTCATTACTGTCAAATGGAGCGCATCAAGTGCTTGTCTTAAATCAGATAGAAGTCCAGGCTTATAATCACAACTTAGTGATGCCCTGATTATACAAGGGGCAACATGCAATTCATCTTCTTGTCCTTCAACTCTTACTTCATCAATATCTGTTGGCATGAGAAGACCTTCACTAGCTTTTGTGGCACTACTCTTCAGTTCTTTCAAATGGCTTATAACTTCAGCAAGCAATGATGCCTTGTCCATCTGTGAGATCAAATTGTCAATTCAGAAACCCTATTCAACAAGCCCATAAGCAGGAACATTGACAAAAGCATTTAGCCAAAACTAATAATTCAACAAGCATTCCTTTCTATGCATAATATGCATGCACCTGTGTCAGAGTGCATAGTATGCAACACTATAGGACAGTAGACTTGTCAACAAGAACTTGAAAGCATCTATAAAATGAAATAAGCCCAATTGCACATTAAAGTTTTTATTTATCAAAAAGTATATAATCACCATTGCATATGATGATCAAATTCAATCAAGAAGAACTTTCAGTGGTAAACAATTAGCAGATAATTATAACCACAATTGACAAAATTAAAATATCATTTTTGCATAATAGAACTGGAGAAAGTTAACCGCCATGAATAGTTAGCAGCATACTTTAACCGGTAGTTCTTATTTTTATTACTCTTCAGCAAATGCAGAATAATCACTAATACTTGCCAATAAATTATATTCTCATCAACATGAATGTCAAACTTTCAAGACATTAACACCATCATCCATGCATAAATCAAAACACATTATTTCATGACATGAGAACTTTAAAAATTCCCCTCAAATTGATTTGGAATTTTAATATAAGATTCTCCCAAATTATAAAAGAACAATTTTTTGAAAAAAAAAAACACTATAAAATCGAAACTGGTGCAGACCTTGCTAGCATAACAAAACATTCAACAGTCAGAATAATTAACTCATGTTATCATAAATATTATTACTCTCCAAGTATGTTATCAAATTAAACCAACGTATCAAACTTCAAGAGGCAAAATCAAAACACATTATAATCACCAGAACAACAACAAATGCAAATACCTTCTTAGCACCAGGTACTATGCTCCTAAGAGTATCAAGATGAGCATTAATCCTGGCTCTACGCTTCCTCTCAGCTTCACAATGATTCCTCAAAGCCGAAATGCTTCTCTCTGCAGGTACCCCTTTTCTCCCAACACTCACAGTAGCCTCCACAAGCTCTCCTCTCTGACTATCCAAAACCAAGGAAGAATTTGAAAATGACCCATTTCTTGTTTTGGGTTCAAACCCAGAATTCATGACAAACTCATCATCCAATCCTTCCAAATCAGAGGTGAGCAAACTCGAACTCCAAAAATGAGGTTCCATAACTAATAAAGGAAAAATAAAGGGTACTATTGTACTTCTATGGATAATTGGTGAGTGGTAAAAATAGTAGAGAATAACCAGGAGGAAGATTTGGTGGAGATGACCAGAAAGACAACCTTAAACGACGTAGTTTTGGTATGTTTGGAGTTGACAAGCTTGTTTTCCTATTCTTTCTTCTTGTTCTTGTAGCTGTAACTTCCATTAGGCAAAGAAGAAGAAGAAGAAGAAGAAGGAATTGTAGAGATTGGCTTAGAATTCGATCATTGTTTATAAGGGTCACAGCCAAAGACAATTAAGTAATATTAAGTGGAAATTTTCTTTTTCTTTTTCTTTTTCTTTTTTAATCAAATGGAAATTTAATTAATAATATGATCATATGAAGCATCCAAGTTTTTTTTTTTTAATATTGGGCAAAAACAAAAAAAGTTTTTAATTAATTTTATTTATCTCAATAAAATTTTAATTTTATGTAATTGTTGAATTTTGCCTTCGGGAAAACAGTAGCGGGACCCTTTTTTTTTATAATTTTATTATATTTTTAATAAACTATTATAATGTAAACTTTTAAAATTGTTCGTAATTATATATTTTGAATAAAATTACTCATTAAAAATATAAATAATATATTACTATATAATTTTTTATATTTAATTTAATTAATAAGTTGGTCTCTCATTTTTTATAAATGAATTAAACGGTGTTCACATTTATTTTTGTTAATAAATTAGTCTTTTCATTTAAAATAACTTAATTTTTTCGTTAAATGATTATTAAAAAGCTAAAATAATCAATCGTGCATGATATGTTTAGTCTTCTTATATCTTTTAATGGTATGAGAAGTAATAGATTTCAGATTCAAATCTCCTAAATCACATAAAATAATTTGGTGAGAGATGTTAAAGGGGAAGGCTACCTCTCCTTATGTAACTTACAATGTTATATCAATCCATTGATCTTTCTTTAATATAAAAAAATCAAAAATCAAAAGATAAAAAATATATCATTATATAATTAAAGAAACAAATATCTGTACGCAAATAAAGAAAATTTACTTATTATTTTACTTGTGTGAAATGAATAACACTTTATAAAATTATTGGGTCCACCACGAGAAAAAATCAAGCCATTTGAATTTGATTCTATTAAAAATTGGGGATTCATAACTTAATTTCGGATGAATTGAATTTTTATTTTTATATTCCAATAAATACTTGAAATGTTGGAGTTCATTCAGTTACTATTAAAATATTAAATTTAATTATTATCTATGTTATAATTAAGTTAATAAATTATTATTTATAATATAATATAAAATATGTAAAATTTAAATAATCAATTAAACTTACGAGTAATCCAAATTAAATAATATAATATTCAAACTCAACTTAATTTAAAATCAAGTCAAATTTAAATATTTTGTACATTGAGTCCATATAACTTAAAAATAATTTGATTTATTTACATCTTAATAATAATTATTAAAATTAAATTAACCTAAAAATTAACAGCTATATTGATATTTTAGATTAAAACAAAAATATTCATATTATCCTATATACTAACTGAAATGAGGTAATTTTTCAAATAAACAAAAGAATACACTCATATTAATTAATATTTTCAAAAGTTACTCCATTAATACTAATCAAGAAATTTAAACTCAAAATTGATAGTTTGAAAACAAACTCAATTATTTATTGGAGTTAAATTGAACTTATTTTTAATAATGAAAGTGGAAATATTAAGATTCGTTCGGTATCATTTTATATTTTTTATTTCTTAAAAACAAAAATAAGATTTTGAAAATTAGAATTTTTTATTTTTAGTTTTTTATTTTATGTTTACAAAATGTTTCTGCATAAATATAAAAAAAATAAAAAATAATAATTTTTTTAAAAATATTTTTTAATACTTATTTTTTTAAAATTAAAAAAAAAACAGAAAATAAAAAATCCCAGTAATATTAAATAACTCCTTAATTATTGTGTAAATAATTTGTTTTTATTATATAAGAAAACTGTAACATAGTCATATATATTTTTTTAATTTAAGAATAAGAAAAATGCATATTAACTTTTTTTTTTTTTTTTTTTTTTTTGTCAAAGAAATGCATATTAACATAGAAAATGAAGATTGGTAGGGGCCAGAATTTTTGGTTTTGCACAATCTCGTCTCCGGCGCCTACAACCTTGAATGTTGTTTTGGAAGTTTATGCAGTGCAAATTTGTAAATTAGGCCAAAGGACAAGAAGAGATGGGACCTTTGTCTAGTTGTCTTCAACTGCCAACTCATCACTTTAATATACAGCCAATCACACCATACCAAACCTCTTTTTTGCTTTGAGCCTTTGACATTAGGGATATTAATCCATTTTAATGTAGCTCACAAAACTTCAAATTTACTTTTTTAATTCCCACTAATTTGCTTTGTTATATGTATCTTTAGACCATTTTGCTTTGCCTTGTCATCATTTTTATCTTTGCAAAGTTTATAAATTTCTTTTTTTAAAAAAAAAATCAGTTTTAATTAGATTTATTTACGAGTCGAATCGTTAATCAAACTGTAAATTTTAATTTATAAAAAAATTTATAAATTGAATAAATTAAATATTTTAAAATTTTATAAATTCATATTGAATCTATAAATAAATCTAATTTTTATTAAAATTTAAACTTAAAATTTCACATATTTAACATAATTTTAATATTATTTAGTCAAAAAGATATTCGTTAGGTTGATATTATTCTTAAATAACAACTTTTTGTGATAAATTAGTCAAGATCATCAAACTTGGTTTCTTTATATATGCCATGAAATTTTGAGAATAGTGAAAGTGGTTCACAAATAAAGCTTCTCATGAATTCATCATTTTTCCCTGTAAATTAGAGAGGAAAAAAAAAAAAAAAAAAGTGTCCATTTCGCTTTTCCTATGAGAGGAATATATAAGTTCAATGCCACTTTTTTTTTTTTTTTTTTAAATCCAAAATTTCTCAACTCTAAAAAAAAATTAATATTAAAAATTTATCAATTAATGACAATTAATTAATAAAAATTAGTATAAACTAGTTGTTTGCCCTCATCGGACGGCTATTATTATTATTTTGATTATAAATATTTTCAATTTGTAAAATTTAAATTGGATTTTTTATTTAAAAAAATATTTACATGTATAAAATTTAACTAATACTAAATTGAATACATATAATAAAAATTCAATGAAAAGTATTATTGAAAATATGTCATATAATATGAGAAAATTTTGTTAATTTATTAATTAATATATTAATTATATTTATATAAATTAATATTAAAAATACAATTAATATTTTTTTAGGATTAACAATAATTGTTTAATTAGAAAACTAACTTATTGGTTAACATGCTAATTTTTAGAATTAGAATCCTTATTTAATTAGAAAAATAACATATTTGTTAATGTATTAATATAATAATTCAAATAAAAAAATAATGATGCAAAAAAATTATAAAATTACATATCAACTTCACGTCAATATGTAAAAAATAAGTACAAATATCAAAAAAATTTATTATGTGTCAAAAATAAATACACGTCAAAAAAAAAATTATGTCTCAAAATTTATATATATAAATAGATATAGATATCTCATATTATAATTTACAAGATCTTTAATTTCTTAGTTTTAATATAAATTATTAAATTTTATTATATAAACTATAAATAATTTCAATACTAATAAATCAAACCTTGATAATAGATTTTGTAACTTATTCTAGAACTTGATAACTTGATAGTGGTTGGCCTTTTTCTTCCATGCATTTTGAATTATTATTATTATTTTTTTAACAAAGTATGATCCTTTTCAAATTAAGGACCCGTTTGAATTTGCGATTAAAAAAAAAAATTATATATTTTTTTAAATTATATTTTCAAAAAAAAAGTAAGTTGATTTTTTTTTCAAAAGCATATTTAAAAAATATTTTATAAAAAATAATAAAAACCAACCAATTAAATTTAAAAAATATTTTTTTTACCTCGAACAACAATTTCAAATATTAAATATTCATTATTTAGCTATTGTTTAGTATGTATAAAGGCCCATGATAACTCCCCAATTACTAATTAATGTAACACCAATGTCTGTAACTTGAAAACCTGGGCCGGCCCAAGTAATAGCCATGCTTCTTTGTTGTTTGTTCCCAATCTAATATATTGGTCTTTTTTACTTATTGCATAAATTTATCTATAATGCAACATTATAATCTAATTTAAATTTATAATTAAAATTTTTATTATCTTAATTTTAATAATATTAATGTCTAATTTTAGTCAAATTTAAGCTGAATTATTGACGTATATTTCACTGAAAAATTATGCTTAAATTTGATTGGAATTAGATATTTGTGATCCTATTGTTATTGATAATAAAAATATGATTTTATTTATATTAATAAAAAATAAAATAAAATTGAGAAATCATAGTAAATAAAACTAAATTATATTAATATTTGGAGTTTCGATAATTTTATGTTTAATTTAAATAATAATTATCCCTATTTAAAAGTTTCATGGGTAAATAATATCTCTCTTATCTCTTTTTTATTTAGGCCGAACATATATTTTTCATCATGAACTTAACACCAAAAATCATTATACTTCTTCTACTTTCAATTTCATAAATAAACACCTTAACTTATCAAATTGAATCAATTAAGCTCTTATTTGCCCAGTCAGCATATTAAGTGAAAAACATAATTTATAGCAAGTGTTCATTAGGTTTAATTTTACAAATTTAAAGATAAATTAGTTAAATTAAAAGATTTAAGGTAAAATGACTTTTGATATATATTCCGCTTTTTATCTAAGAAAGCTAAGATTACATATTAATTTTGTCTTTTGCTCATATAAATATCAAACTAACCCAGCTTAGAGTTGAGATAAATGGACAAAAATCATTATGATTTCAATTTTTGACAATCCTGCATGTATCTCTGCTCGAGAAGAATCTTAATTAAATAATACAAATCATTAATTAATCAAGTAGTACTACATTCTCTAATGAAAACATTGACCCCAAACATGTTTTCTTTTTTTCTTTTTTCTTTTTTTCAATGCAATGATAAAATAACCCATTTTCTCTCTCCCTATGCTCTTTCTCATGGGGTTGCCGATCTGATACCTACCGGTGGCTTTGGCTACCGGAAAGAACCTATTTTCTCTGGTTTTTTTGTTTTCTCTATTTTTTTTTTCCTTTTAGTCTTTTGATGACTACTACCTTTCATAGGCAGGTTTTGTTTCCCAATCCATTCGAGTTTTGTTGTTTGATTTGTTTGCTTATGGCTTGACGATGGTCTTGCTGTGGAAGACTCTGGCCTTCCCACTAATTTCTATTCTTGAAAGATCAGTTGAGGAATGGTTCTTAGTGGGAAGAATGAGAGGTTGTTGTTGATGACGTAGGATCGATTTGGGACAGAGCAAAACTTTTTTTTTGCTAAATCCGATTGCCGATCTTAGAGGTTCCCACCCTTATCGGCGATATTTGTTTGAGATGTGTATGGTGGTACTTTGTTTTTGTTGATCCACTTACAGATCGATAGATTTGTGGTGGATTGAGCTCAATCTACATCAATTCAAACTTATTTAGGTAATTTCAGCTATGGGCTCTATGCAATATTCAGAGCTTCTCCTTCTATTTCGGCCACTGGTGGCAGCAGTGGTGCAATTGAAGAGGATTAAGGCTACTATTAGAGAGGGTTTCTCTAAGGGATCTTTATGTAAATTTACTTTGGTTGTAGGCCTCAGTGTCGTTGATTTAACAGATTTACTGTCTGGTGGTATTTTGGGCTTCAAGCCCAGTATCAAAAACCTGTTGAAAATTAATTTATGTTTGGACTTTAGCTGGATGTACCTAACTAGTTTGATATTTTGTATTGTTTTGGGCTTATGTTTTTTTTAAGGTTTTTTTTAGAGAAATACATAAAAAAAAAAACAAAAAATATTATAAAAAAAGCTCCAAAAATAAAACTTAAAAAAATATCCTCTCGACAACTTTTTATTATAAAATTACGCTCTGTTTCTAGCTCCTTCTTTTCCATTCTAATTTTGTCCCTCATTCTTTCTCTTTTAATTCTTCCTCATACAAAAACACAGATTACATCTTCAAATTTTTTTTCTTTCCATTTCAGTCTCTCAAATAACTATTGATTTGAAGAAAAAGATGAAAAAGGAAGATACAGTGACGCTGATCAACGCTGAGGGCTTCGAGTTCGTTATCGACAAAGAAGCCGCTATGGTTTCACAAACCATCCGCAACATGCTCACCTCTCCAGGTCCCTCTCTCTCTCTCTCTCAATTTTGAGTTTTGGGTTTGGATTATTCGAGTGTATTCTCTAGTTAATTTAGAATG
>CATKHJ011168612.1:0-11551 GCA_949750685.1 Vernicia montana | reverse complement strand
ACCTTTCGGGGGCGCTGCCCCCTTGACCCCTGCCCGCTAACCGGCTAGCGGGACCGCCGTACCGGCTCTGCGTAGCGCACGAAAATTAGCAGGTATCAAGTTGCAGCATCTTAAAGGTGCAAAATTGAGGGTTCACAGCTGGCTGCAGCCCCTCTAGATGGTGAGCTGTTTGAGCCTGAATTCCCAGATGAGGATATCCTGACCATAGACCCTGAAGTATGGAAGCTATTCTTTAATGGTGCATCTAACAGTAGGGGTTATGGGGCCGAAATAGTCCTTATCACCCCAAAGGGAGATCACCTACCCAAGGCAATCAAACTAGTCTTCGAAGTGACCAATAATGAGGCTGAATATGAAGCATGCATAGCCGGCTTAGAAGCGGTTATCAACATGAGAATAGATCACCTCGAAGTCTACAACGACTCAAACCTGATTGTTTCCCAAGCCCTTGGCAAGTGGAAGATAAGAGAAGAGCGTTTGGTTCCTTACCATCAACGCCTGAATGATTTAGCAGAAAGTTTTCAGGAACTTTCCTTTCACTACATGTCAAGGGCAAAGAACCAGTTCACCGATGCCCTGGCCACTTTAGCCTCAATGATAGATGTGAGTGACAATAAAATACACAGACCTATTGTCATTGAATTAAAGAGGCAGCCTGTGTATTACGCCATGTGTATGAGTCTTTAACTAGCCGATGCCAAACCTTGGTTTTGGGATATCTTCAACTACATTTAGAACTACAAGTACCCAGAGGGAGCCTCCAAAACAGATTGGAGGCTGCTAACTTTATACCCAATAGGGATGTGTTATACAAGAGAGCCTGGGACAATATCCATCTGAGATGTGTAACTGAAGAAGAAGCTCAACAGATCATGGAATGGGTCCATGGCAGGGAAGGAGGCCCGCACATGAACGACATTGCTTTGGCTTGGAAAATCATGAATTTGGGTTACTTCTAGCTGACCATGAATGAGGATTGTACGAAGTATGTGCAGAAATGTCATAAGTGTCAAATCTTCGCCAACCTACAGCATCGGCCACCTGTGCCACTGAATCCCATAGTGACACCATAGCATTTCGCCATTTGGGACATAGATGTCATCGGAAGAATCTCCTCGAAGTCCTCCAGTGGTCATGAATACATTATGGTGGCTGTGGACTACTTTTCAAAATGGATTGAAGTGGCTCCATATTAGGTCTTGAACTTTAAGAAGGTTGCCCATTTCATCCGAACCAATATCCTTTATCGGTTCGGAACCCCCTTCGAGATAATCACTGATAATGGCTGCCACTTTCAAAAAAAGTAGTTAGACTACTGCAAAAAGAAGGAATCCAGCATCACCACTCCTCTCCCTACCATCCACAGACTAATGGGGCAGTTGAGGCTTCCAACAAGACCATTAAGACCATTCTGCAGAAGACCATTGTGAAACACAGAGACTGGCATGAGCATTTACCTGCCGCATTATGGGGGTACAGAACCATATTCCGCACTCCCACGGGGTGACCCCATATGCCTTGGTCTATGGAATGGAGGTTGTCCTCCCCATTGAAATGCAAATCTGCTCTACTAGGGTGATAAGAGAAAGCCAGCTAAGCGAAGCAGAATGGATTAGAGGCTATCATGACTAGTTGAATTCCATCGATGAGAAGAGAATGGATGCAATGTACAAAATTCAAGGTTATCAGTAGAAACTCGCCAGACACTTCAGCAAGAAGGTGAAAGACAAAGGTTTGCAAGAAGGAAAACTGGTCCTGAAAGAGATCTGAGCTCCTGTGCATGACCCAAGAGGAAAGTTCAGACCAAATTGGGTTGGGCCATACGTACTCAAAAAGATCCTATCCAGCGGAGGTACTATCCTTATGGACGTGGACGAAAATGAGTTCACCAACCTTTGCAACATGGATCAGCTGAAGAGATACTTTGTTTGAAATTAATGTTTGTATTTAGTTTTATTGCATTTTTAATCAAAACTATGTGGACCTGATTCTCCCTAAAAAGAAAATGACAGAAAAATGATGTAAGGGATACGTAGGCAGCCCGACTCAGGTGCGGTCCAAATCATAGTAAAAAGAATTTTTGTTTTACATGACAAAGCATCTCATTCTCATTTCCTCTGTGCCTAATGCATCATCCACTTGATTTCTTTCGCCCAAACAAAAAAATAAATAAACAATAAAAAATGCTCGCTAAGCCGAAAACTTGAAAAAGCGGCTTAGGCAGAAATTAGAGCAAGCTTGGCGAGCTAAAAACCTGAAAAGGCAGCTCGAGCAAAAATTAGAGTGAACAAAAAAAAATGCTGAAAAGTGCTCGCTAAGTTGAAAACCCGCAAGGGCAGCTTAGGCAAAACTTAGAGCAAAATAAAAATGTCTCATATATTGATGATCAGATTTTACATGATACAATCCATCATCACAAAAAGGATAGCCTTTCCTATGTCATCTATAGCTTATCCTATATCATGTAGTCATATCAGCTTACAGGCATGAACAAAAAGAAGACCTGTAGCAAAGGTCCTAAACAGCTATAAAGCAAAATAAAAAAAACATGTCATGTCCAGATCTAGACTATCCTCCTCCTCCTCCTAGGGTGCACATCCCGTGTGCTATCATCCGAGTCTGAGCCCTTCAAAATCTCGTGAATCTCCTCCAAGGTCACGTCTGTCCTTAAAGTCTCAGCAGCCCCCTTAGCTGTAGTAGGCAGAGCACTGGTAGAACCTGAGCTGATCCCCATGGTTGTCCTAAAAAGCCTGATCTGAGTCCCTGCAGCTCCAGAATTGCTCCATGAAACCCCCCTCTGTGTAGTAGCAGCCCGGGAACCAGTCCTCACTGCTGTAACAAGAATCCTCCTAGAAACACGAGAAATAATAGTCCTCCTCTCCGCTCTAGCAGCAGTAACCCTCATTTACATCACAACTGTAGTGTCCCCCTGTCTCCTCACTATAGTCACTGTCTCCTCTGTCACCGCTACAACAATCTGAGTCACCGATGTAACCTGTGTAGCCTATAGTGTCGAGCCCTCTATAGCTCCTCTGGTCCCCTCCAAAGGTCGCATCTCTCCCCCTGTCTGTCTTACTGTCTCATCACTAGCTGCACCCCCAGTAGCCTCTCCCTCCTCTATGGTATCACCCTCTATCTCTTTGAGCAAAGCAACTCGGTGCTCTCTCTCAACAGGCCAAACCACCTCAACCAACCAACTGGTATACCCCTCGATAGTCCTAAAGCCGATCCCTGGACATACCGCATGATAACTCCTCATCTAGCTACCCCTGATAGCTCTGGCAATGGGAGCTGTAATCTGTGCAGACTCTAAGAAAGGTGTAACTGGGGGCACATCCTGAGTCTGGCCCATCTGCCTCATAACTCTCATCCCCTGATAAAAGGTCATCCAGCTCAAACCAAGCAAACAGACCACCCGATACCCGTGACTCATGGTCATGAAGTACCTGATGCCATACCACTAACAATGCCAAAGTGCGTCCTCTAGGGCAACCTCCAGCAACCACCCTATCCACTCCCTTATTGAGCCTCGGCGAACCTGGATCGGCCTCAAGCGATACTGAGAAGCCGTGTAAGGACTCCTCACTGGGGTAGCCACCACTTTAAGATGATCCATGAGCTAGACCTGAAAGACAATCCAAAAATCCAAAATTAGACACTCATAAAGCATTAATAATAGGAAGGGTAAGACAGACATACTATTTCCTCACCTGAAGAATAACGGGAGAAACATTCCATCTCTTCAGACCTCGTACGCAACAGTCTAAGCTCAACAGTGTCTCAGCCAACACTGCCCTAGCCATAGAACGGCTCTGCTCCATCTGGAGTACCAAACCAGTCACTCTAGCATTACCCCATTCGACAAAGCTAGGGAACAAGTACCTTGCTGTCAAACAGAAAACCAGAGCCCTCATCCTGAGTCTCTGTCTCCTCATATCTCCAAAGTCACCAATATCCTGGAACTCTGCAATCATTGCAGTCAAATCCACCTGACCATCAATAACTATCTGGCTCACATCCTCAGGCAGGTCTAAAAACTCCTGGAAAATCCAAAAATGTCCCACTCTAAACTCTGGCACCATCAGGAATGCCTCGGGGTTGCAACCAAGTATGGTGCTGAACTCCTCAAATGTGGGGCAAAGCTCCTCCATGGCCGCACCAAAGCGAAAAACACGGGCCATCGGATCCCAGAACCTAAAACAGGCCCTCAGAAAATCCTAATCCACCTGAACTCCCTGCAGTGTCACCATCGCTACAATGCCATATCTACCCAAATTGATTCTCTCCACCTTCTCGAGTTTCTTGGTCCATACATGCATGTTATGACTGAAATATGGCTCCATGAATGTGGAAATCAGAAGAAAATAAGTGAAGAAGTAATAAAAGAGCAAAAACTAGAGAAAAATTCAAAAAACGGGCAGAGTTTTAGCACAAAAATCAAGAAATGAAGGGTTCTACCTTGGGATGGGTGCCTATTTATAGGCAAATGGCAATCACATCAAGAAGAAAGAGAAAAGCTGCTAGAAAACGACTCTACTGCCAGATTCACTGGTGGATCCGCTAGGGTGTATGGTGGCAGCCGCCACATTCACTGGCGATTACGCCAACCATGCTGGCGGATGCTCAGTTTTTCCTACCCTTTCCAGCTTTCTGGTCTCCCACAGTACCAGCAGGGCCCCACAGCATGATTTCAGGCTGTTTTCTTCCCTCCTTGGGATAGAAAACTCAAAAAACTGGACTTTTTCAGAGTTTTTCGAGACTGGGGTCGAGCAAAAGCAATAAATCAAAGACGTAATTCAACGAAAGTCACGTCTTAGGTCATGCATTCTTTGCACAAAAATTTCATACATGACATATAATTTTTATTGTTTTGTAGAACATGCATTCACGGCCCATAAACATACATGGTAGGGCAAAGAATTGAAAGAGTCTTATAATAAATCATGCATACACAGGCATACATCATCGACATCATCATAACACATAACATGAAATGAAAGTGCATACATCAGTGCATAATCATAGTAGTACAGTCATCAGTGGAAGTACTGTCTCCCGCCGGGGGAGAAAGGAAAAAAGAAAAAGAAAAGAAGCAAGTAACAGACATAGTGCTACCGCCCACCAAGGGCATACAAGTACAGTCATCCAGATAGTGTTACCGCCCACCAGGGGCATTAAAGATGATACAGTCATCCGAATAAGTACCATCTCCCATCAGAGGAGTAAAACAAAGAAACAAATGAAAACAACAACCGAAAACAAGTCAAGATCAACGTCAGGTCAGCACCAGCAATCAGTCAGAACCAGCCACCTCTCCTCCTCCTCCAAGGACCATCTTCATCACCTGCTCCCTGCTACTCTACAATGTCAAGGCGCGTGAGAAGTCCACCAATAGCTACCTCCATCCTGTGGGAGATATGATAACTGCGCTTAGCATAGTCTCCAGGAACCTACATAAAGAATAATGTCAGATGTTTTGGATCCTTTCCAAAGCACAAAAAGCATATAATGAAAATCCTACCTAAAGATCATTTCCAAAGGTAGGAGAAACAAAGATGGTACCTGGATAATATCGTCAGGGATCATTCGCTCGCCTGGGCGAACAGCACCAGGAAGCTTTCACGTCTTTATGATGCCATCTGCACCATAATATCCAATCTGCTCAGGGAGCTGGTATTCTATATCCCAATTCACCTCGCTGGAACTGTGGCTAGGGCTGACACTATGAACAAACTCGGGAACATGTCCCCCGGATGAGCTAGCCGAAGGAATCTCAGGAGCTATCGGAGGAGTGGGCTCCCTCGGGATGGTAGAGGCAGTAAAAGAGTGCCCTCGCGAAGTGATCCCGCACATCAAAAATTGGGCACAAAACTCAAGGTAGTTTTGGATGGGTTGCTAATAATGATATGCCTCCTCCCCTGCAAAATGCTCTGGAGAAGCCTGGATATTAGACCCGAACCTCATGTAAATCGGTAGAGAGCTGGGTACACACGAAGATACCATGATCTGGAAGTTAACCCTCTCACCCAGGTAGTACAATCAAAAGTAAGGAGACCGCAGCAGCACTCACTAGCGGGAAAGGTGCTCCGCGAGGTTCATATTACCAGGGGCATATAGCCTCCTCTCTCCAAATGGTCTTGAAATCTACCATACAGTCGATAAAGCTAAAATTAAAAAAAAAAGTAGTAATAAATACCTGTCGCTCAGACAAATGATCAAAGAAGGCTCGAGTCATCTTAGTATCGGGGGTGCGAGTGGTACTACAGTTCATTTTCGCCCATCTCCTCCCAATCGAAAAATCCTGCTGCCGCTCCCCGATCAATTTGGGAGCCATTCAAAATTGCAAATCCATAAAGTACAATAAAGGGCATAATCATGATGCATGAAATACATACCTCCCAGATAGGAATCGTCCCACCAACAGACCAAACGCACCCATGGGACAGGTCAATCATCTCTCGATACATGGTGTTCAAAATCGCACCCCCCAATCATACACCTCCCACCTGTCTATGCGGGCCAAGCTCGCAAGGATATTCAGATCCACCATATCCTTCATAATGTGGGTGAAGGTGCAGCCTGTAATGATCAGCAGACAGAGACGAGCAATAACCTTGTCAGAAATGAAGTCACCCGTGACTGCTAACCACTCTAACTTCTCATTTAGAAGAGTGCACCTGACATGGATACCATCCCTCAGAGGGTTAAAACCGATCAGAGCCTCGGTCTCTGCTGGAGTGAGAGCCTGTCTCCAGTCGTTATACATATCCAAAGGTCGAACCTTGAATCGGATCCCTGAGATCATGTATAGATCGAGCAGAGTGCAGATCATCTCTCCATAAGCAAAGTGGAAGGTATTGGTGGTGTCCCACCACCTCTCCGTAAGAGCCTTGATCAAATTCAAGTTGGCACGGTCTGATGTCTTCATTCCTAGGAAGTCGATGAAACCGGTGGGCTTTAACAGTGCCCTAACGGTGCTCTCCGGGGGAGCATACTTAGCCACCACCTCTAAGTGGCACCGTTCGCCTCTGTTTTTAATCGCCTTAGACTACGGCAAACAAGTAAATATGCACATAAAAATGAATGGCATGCAGAACATATGGCCAGGAAAAAAAAAAAGAGGTCAGAAATACTAACTGCCATACAACCGTCGTGTGAAACGTGTTCCCGAGAGTCCCGCAAGAGGAGAGATGGATCGTGATTATCCCCACTCGGCTCGTATTGTCATCCTCGCAATCCGCCTACGGATGAAGTAACAGTATGGTGAGAATAAGAAGCTCCATGTCTGGATCCAAATGCCATCATTGCGGAATGCTAGACCTAAAAAGCAAGACAAAGGAAAAACATGTTAAAAAAGATGATGAAAGAAAAATTGTTGGAAATTAAAAAAAAAAAACAAATTTTGAATGATGAAAGAAAAGTCATTGGAAATTCAAACAAAAAAAAATTCAAAACGTTGAGAATTGAAAAAAGAGAGGGAGAGAAGAAAGCTCACCAAATGAGCTGAAGAAATGGGCAATGAATCAAGGATTTGAGGGCTCTATTTATAGCGTTCCTTGTACAAAAAAACGTGCCCCATAATTACCCAACTGAGTAACAAATGTATTTTCAGGGGCATTTTAACTCAAAATTCAGACCCGAAAATTCCTACATGTTCGTATGATTTTTCTCTATCCATAAACACCAAATTTGCCTACCTTCCGACCAAAGTTACGTTCCTTACGCTAAAAAAGATCAGAAAATTAATGAACCTGAAAATTCACCAGTCTCTTAAAAGCTACCAGATCAAACTCCAAAAATTACCAGAATAACTTCAACGCATCCGAAATCATTTTCCAATCCCAGATCCATCAAAATTTTCGGCTTCACACTCATCCTAATTGTCTAACAAAAAGACAGTTCTAATGAGGGAGCAACTGTGAACCCTCACTTAAGTACCTCTAAAATTATTTATGAACTCACCAAAGCTGACCGGAATATTTTTCTATCCAAAACTGATACTTTTTCAATCCTGACCGAACTCTCTGTACCAAACAATATTTTTTCAAAACTGACCGAATTTTCCTCAAAACTGACTGCTAAAATGTGCGATAATTAATTTTAGATCCACCACCACTGATCGATAATTTTTTAGACTTCAGAATACCCCAAAAACTAACCCGAAAGCCCCGAAAACTGACCTGGAAACTAAAAAAGCCCAAAAATCAGAAAAAATGAACCATATCCGCCGGAGGCCATAGTGGAGCCGCCAAGCCTCCCTGCGGCCACCTTCGGTAATGCTGGAGGCTCCGCCTAGCGGAGCCTCTGCCCCTCTGCACGAGCCTCTCTGGCACGTCAGAAATGGCAGGGGCTCTGTGGCGGTCAGAGCCGCCGGAGCCCCTGGTGGAGCCAACGGGAGCCTGGAGGCAGCCTCTGGCTCTCTGGCGACTCTCCTTTGGGCAGCCAGAGGCTCTGTGCAAAGAGCCGGCGGATCCGCCGAAAACCCTGTCGGAGCCTTCGAATTTTCTGCTGACAATGTTCCCCTATGAACCAAATTGACCCTTTTTCCCTTCCAGCCTAATTTTTTCGACCCTAAACTGCCCTACCCTTCTTGTCTTTTCACTTCTCCTATTCCCAAACTACCCCCAACTCATTTTGCCTATAAAAAAGTCCACTCCTCCTCTTCATTGGACACTTTAAGCATTTGTCGATTGGCTATCCATTTGCTTTTTTTCTCTCTCTCTCTCTCTAATTATTTTCCACACTCATTTTGAGTAATTCTAATTAATTAATTAATTAAAAATTAATTTTAATTAATTAATTAATTATTTTTAATTAGTCTCCACCCACTTTAAATTAGTCAATTAATTAAAAATTAATTTTAATTAATTAATTAATTTTCCAATTAGTGTTCACCCAACTTGATTAATTAATCCTTTTAATTAATTAAAATTGGGTAATTAAGCAACTCAATCTCCTTTTCAAAAGACCAATCTCAAGACAGAACTCTGATCCGGTAAAACCACTATCCCACCACTCAAACCCACAAAGAAGGTATAATCTCTTACCCTCGCTCAAACTCCTAAACCAAACCAGACCAATCAAATCTGACTAATTTTTAAACCCCCCCCCCCCTTCCCCCTCCTAGTGGAATGAACTACGTGGGTTTTGATCCCCATTCAAAAACCCCCCTTCCACCTCAAGGAGCGATTTTGTGATTTCCCTAGTACCCATAAAGGCTAGAGAAAATTCTCTCCTTTACTTATGAATGTTTAAATACCTGCTTTTTATTTTTCCATCTATCTCATAATTATGCCATGCTCATGCATTATAAATTGTCATTAAATACTTGTCATTCATGAAATTAATTTTCTAAAGTCAAATTAAATTTAAAAAGCCAAATCGAGATTATTCAAAACCAAAAACCTAATCCCTGAGCTCAAACGAAGCCTTAGGCACGACACAAAACTAGGCAAAGAAGTCAGTCAGCTCGCAAAGACATTTCAAAAAAGAAGAAAATGATCGCTTATAACAGAGCCACTAAAAATAATAAATACAAACAATGGCATAGGAATTTGAAGAAATTTCTAATATAAAGTAATCGCATAAAAAAAACATTTACTTATATTAATTGTTGAATTTTTTACAAAGATGTATACAGAATAAAAAGAAAAAAAAAAGAAGAAGAAATTAATCATGAAGCTGTAGGGGTTTGTCTTGAGCTCGGAGCATTGGAAGGTGTCGACATAGGAATTAGATGAGCAGAGCTTGAGGAGGCAGGCGACGAAGTCGAGCTAGTAGGAACGAACACTCGCTTTGATACATTAGTAAGAACTTCTGGGAATTTGGCAGCACATGCATCAACGGCCATATTAAAACAAGTTGTTGCCCTTGCCCTAGAATCTAGAGCCAGTCTTCATTTATAATCAGAGGAATTTAGAAAATCTTGGATAGTGGTAGCCTTCTCTTCCTCGGATTTCTTGCGAAGACATTTAAAGCTATTAAGTTTTACTTTTAGATCTTCAATTTGTTATTTAGCGATCTCAAAGTTCTTCATCAGCTAGGGATAGTCCTTGGCCTGCTCCTTAAGATTAGAAATCTCAGCCCTCATTTTCTCAAGATCTGACTGAAGCTCTTCTAGAATCTTATGACGATCTTGAAGCTTTGTATCTTTACTCTTTACCTCAGGTTCAAAGTTCGCCAGTTTCACATTTAGATTTGCAAACAAACGCTTCAATTCATCTAACTTTTGAGTAAATAGACCATTATAATGGTCCCTTTCTCTAGCAAGCCTTTTTGCTTCAATCTGTATAGCCTCCAACTCAGCTGGATCCATTTGTTTCTTTTCCTCCTCCTCTAGAGCGACTCGCAGCAAGTCAATTTCTTTATTTAGCTTTTCTGCTACCTCTTAATTTGAAGAACGAAGAATAAAGATAGCAGCATTTTGTTTTCTAATTATTTCTTGATTTGAAGAGAAGGCTCTTTATACCACCAATCGATACCGAGCAAATTCATTTAATTTCTCTCCTAGTTCTTTATTAAGTTTTGTAAAATATATATATATATATATATATAAACAAGTTAAAATAAGAAAAGGAGAGGAGAATAAGGAAAAGAGACAAGAAGAACATAAAGAAAATGAGAGGAGAAGAAAGAAAAGTGACATGAAGAACTTAAAAAGAAGAAAATAAATACCTCGTCAAGAGTCAACTTCGAATCCAATAAAAGCTTCTCAGGAAAAGCAGGCTCTAAGTTCAAGGAGACCTCCGGTTTAGTTAACAAAGGTAAAGTCGAAGCCCTCTCATCTTCAACTTGGCCCCGGTTCGCCACCTCGATAGGTTTAGTTAGAAGAATTGGGTTCCTCGCTTCAACTTCACCTGCTTCTATTTCCAAAATAGTTTCAGCCTTAGTTTCTTCGATTGTAGGAACCTCATCAGTTCCTTGCTCTTGCTTGGATGCCTCTTTTCCAACTCTCATCTCAATATTTACCGAGGAAGGCATCCCTTCATAAAAATTAGCTTCAAAAAGAAGGTTGAGATTAGAGAATGGGACAACAAAAGAAGGAACAAAAGTATCATCTTGCTCCATTTGGTCTATAAAGTCCTCCATAGAAATAAGCTACATAGGTAGAGCCAAAGAAACCATTGGCACCAAACTCCTAGTCGCTGAGAAAATACAATATAAATCTTTAGTAGAATTATAAAAATGGCTTACGAAAGAAGATAGATGGAAATAAGTATAAACCTGCCAAATTGAAGAGATCGTAATAGGAAAATGTCTGTTGAGTCTCGTGACGAACAAAAAACATACCTGTCTCAGTCTCTGGCTCACGCTCAGGATCAAACTAACAAGATAGGGTAGTTTCTATACATGGCCGAATGACCTCATCAATGATTTGGTGCGCTGGCACCCCTTTGCGAACCTGCTCAACTGTAATACCCTAACCTTATGAACAATTGATTTAATGCTATTGCATGATTAATGATGTGAATTTAATGCATATGATGATATGTTTAATTGTTGAATTAATGATTCAATTCAACAAGTATGTGTATATGTGAATAAGTAAATG
>CATKHJ011168591.1:0-13541 GCA_949750685.1 Vernicia montana | reverse complement strand
AAGATGGTGATCGAGGTGGTCGATGTGGCTTGGAAAGCCATGGAATTTAACCATCACCATGAACACCACAACCAAAACCACAAAAATCAAATAAAGACACCAAACATGTGTCAATTGATGAAGAATTGGAGTCCTTAAGATATGAGAATCGGCATCTTAGGAACTAGCTTGAGCAGAATTTGAAACTTCTCCAAAATTTATCTGACTCTCCTTACTTGTTAAATGATTTCCCTCATGATGTATGTCATATCATGTGCTTTCATTTCATGAATTGATCTATTTTTGGTCTCTTATTGATTAAATTATTATTTTTGTTTGCTATATATATTTTTTCGAGTTCTAGTTTATGGTTAAAGGTGTTTTAATGGTGGGAGATGAGTCATGTTGCATACAATATTTTTTCTATTGAGTAGACCAATTGGGATTTATTTTTTTTCGCCTAATGTTTATTTTTCCCCTTGAACTTAGCATCATTGGTCACTTTATCCCCTAACCTTTTAAATGAACAAATTTAACCCTTAAATTTGTAAAATTGGACCTATTGAACACTTGTTGGAGAATAGAAAATCGCGTGTAAAACACACGCTTGACAATTTTGAGTTTATTTACTGACTTGTAATACTTTTTACTTATTTACTATCAAAAGACAATTTTACCCTCATCCTAAAACTCTTAATTTTCTTTGATTTTGACGCCTCTCTCTCTCTCCCTCTCCCTCTCCTCTGTTATCAATGCCAAAGCTTCTTCCTTCTTGAAAGGGAAAGCTAACAGCAAGGCTTGTTTTTCTGCTTTTACAAAAAAAAAAAAAAAAAATCTCAGTTGCTTCTCCACATCTATTCAAGAAAAAAATCTGACTTCAGATAATGAAAAAGCTTCAACTGACTAACAAATACAAATAAATATATATCCAAATTTGGTTATGCTTAAATGAAATGATTTCTACAGAAGAACAAAAAAAATCTAAATACTAAAGCAATATACACTAAATTTTATAAAAAAATGCTGAAAATAAAAATCAGACGCATTTATGACCCAGTAAACTACAAAAATGGAAATTGAGAAGAAAATTGCTTTCAGATCAACCCAAAAAAAATAATTAAAATTAAAAAAAAAAGAAATTGACAAGCAAAGAGAGAATAAAATTACCAAATTATAGAAAGAGATTGAGAAGAGATTAGACATCTTGAAGGTTATGTAAGCCGAATCGTTTGATCAGCTGAACCAACTCTTCCTTTGATGATGATGATGACTCTGCTGCCATATAACCTAACAAATTCCCCTAATCTTTTTCTCTCGATTTTATATATAGAGGATGCAAAACGCCTTGTCGTTTAGAATAATAATAAAGCAAAAATTGAAAGAAAAAAAAAGGAGTTTTGCTTGTTTTGCTTGAAGGAGAAAGATGCTTAGATTATGAGGTGTTCTTCCATTGATTTTGAGACAGAGAGACTTTGCGTTAAATTCTTCCATTAAGATAGCTTCTGCGTTAAATTCTTCCATTATTTGTTTTTTTCTTACCTCAAGAGAGAGAGATTGAGTAGATGAAAGAAGATGAAGAAGAAAGGGAATGGTTCACATGGAAAAGGAATATGAGGGTAATATAGTAAATATCTATTTAATTTTATAATAAAATTTATTTGCTAATATATAATAAACATAATAAATAGTAAATAGTAAATAATAAATAAAAAAAACCTTCACGCATTATGTTGCGCGTGATTTTCACTTAATATGCTGACTAGGCAAATAAGGGATTAATTGATTCAATTTGGTAAATTAAAGTGTTTAATTGGTTAAATTAAAAAGTCAGGTAGTAAAATGACTAATAGTACCAAGCTCAAGGGAAAAAAATATGCATTAAGCCATTTTATTTATATAAATTTTTTTATGGGGTTGGTTTTGATTTTTTTGGGAAGGGAAAAAGAAGAACTTGAATTGGTTGTATTGATGAAAATTGATAGGGATATTTATGGCTTTCTCTTTGTGAGAAAATTATTGTGTACTCATTTGAAAAAAGAGAAAGTGAAAAAAAAAATTAGAGAGAGAGGGAGAGAGTGTTGTGGGTTGGTGACGTGGTATAAAAATATTAAAAAAAATTTAGTTGGAATGACACGGCAGCTTACTGTTATATTTTTTAACGGATGTGGATTGGTGACGTGGTATAAAAATATTAAAAAAAATTTAATTGGAATGACACGGCAGCTTGCCATTTCATTCTTTAACGGATGTTGGATGCAAGTATTTTAAAGTGAAAGTTAGTGAAAATTAGAGGATTTTTAAGTAAGATTTTAAAGTTTGTTAAAAAAAAAAAAAAAGTAAGATTTTAAAGGGGATAAAGACCATGTATAAAATTTACCCCGATCAGCCTATGATTTATTAGCATGTGTCATTTCTAAGGTTAAAAACTCTGGAATTCCAGCTTTCTTATAGGTAAATTAATTAAAATAAATCCCGGGGCCAAATTTAAAAAAGAAAAGATTTTTTTTTTTTTGCCAAATAAAAAAAATTGGGGATTTAGGTTCTTATAGTAGTTATCTTTTTTTCCTTCAAGAATAGTAGTTATCTTTCACAGAAAAGATTATATGTATATATAAAATTTACGGAACCTTTCTGAGATAAGATCCATTGTTTTCAGTGAAAATCAAGAACAAACAGGTTATTATATCAGCTGTGCAAGCAAAGAGACCATCTCTTTTTCTAAACTCTCTTCTGTCTCAAATTTTCTCCGGTAATTCTTCTATATAAACCCCACAGACTCTTTCTCTAAGAACCCACAAACTATTATATCTTAATTCTTGATTTTTATCACAAATTAGTCATTTGTTTTATTGGGAATGCGATGCGATTCTTGAAGAGGATAGCGGGGTTTCTTGGGTTTGTTAAAGATGAGGGCGTCCACGAAGTGAAAGACCAACAGCAAGAAGAAGATGATGGGGATCATCGGAACCACCATCACGACCACCACCGCCACCAACACCACCACCAACACCACCACCAACACCAACACCAACACCATCAACCCCGTTTTTCTTCCAATAATCAAGACACTGGGCTTCCCCGTAAAGGCTTCGGTGTCCCCGTTCAAGTTGTCGTTGACCGCCCTCAACTTGGCCCAGTTCTCGTCCCATCCAGCTCCGGCGATGGCGGCGTCCAGGTCCGACTCATCCATTCTTTCTCTCTATACTTTAGTTTTTGTACTTTGTTTGTTTCATGGCTTCTTATTGTGAGTTTTTCTTTTTTATTTGAATATGAATAGTTGTTGAGACTTGGGAAATTAATAATGGAAACAAATGAATGAATTTCGTGTCTATGATTTAATTGCATATACAAAAAGTAAGAATTGATAGCATTAGAGTGCTAAAGCAAATATAGATGGATAAAAATTGCAGTCCTATTCTTCTTTTTAAGTTGTAGCCAGTGCTGGGTTTTAGCAATACATTATATCTTTGTCATTTGGCATTTGGTATTTGGGTCATGTTACCTATTAGCTTCTGCCCAGGTCTTTCTTTGCTCCATGATTAGTATATACCTCCTCATAGTTTACTACGACTTTCCAAATTGGCTTTGATCTGCCTGTGTGGCTTGCAGTATGTGATGCTATGGTGTATTTTTCCTTTTGTAGTGCATTGGTCTTTATAATACTGAATTCTTGTCTGATTGTTGCTTGGTGTGTAATGCTGCATAAATTTCGAATCATCTGATTAGCAAACTGAATGGCATTGTTCTTTATTTTGATCTTAGTTATGGTGTTTAAGTTTTGTTAGTGGTTTCCATAAATTATCCCTAGGAAAACAGTAATGCACTTGTCCAAATAAATTCTTCAGAAACAGATAACAGATCTTTTATTAACATCACTGGATCATTTAAATTAAATTTTAAGGTTACAAGATGAAGAAAGTTTTTGGTGTCTTCCAGTAAATTATTGACAGCATTAGATATATAGTTTTGAAGGGAAGAATTTGAGCAAACAATCAGTTGTTTTTTAATTATGCAACATGTATTACAAAATCAATAACAAATTATTGTATTAGGTATCATTTTTCGACTTTTGGAGGATGTGGATATATAATAGAATAAATTTGAAATTTAACCTACATAGCCACACCAAAATCTTCACTTCCATTTTTTTCTACAAAGTGCTCCATGTGCACTTGCACACTCAGTATAACAGGAATTTGTTCACTGATGTGCTGGCTCCCTTATTTGCAAAACCTTTTGCATGGGCAGCTGTCCAAAGTTGCAATTCTCACTTATAAAATTTGAGGAAGAGAAGACATTTTGTTATAAGTTCACAATTTATGTGTGAGAAAAGACTGAAAAGTCCGCAACTCCATTATCGATTGCATTGGGCAGTTATACTTGTGGTCTTTAGTTGACTCCTCTATTTTTTTTTTTTTTGTGTGATTATGATGGGCTGTGTCATGTGTCCAAAGAAATACTAGGCATGCTGTAACACTGTTGGAGTATTGGTTATTGTAGAAGTGCCAATTCTTCATAGAGACTATGAATTCATTTATGTTGTTATTATAGATTAAGAGAGGTGGGGAAACATTAATCAAATTCTCAATTACTTATACTCGCTAATAGAGTTACATGATTTATTGTTCTGGATTGTGAGGTAGTTATAGCAGTCTGAAATAATATTGAAGGACTTGTGAGATGGGCAACCTCCTTGGAGGTATTGGAGAAGCCCCTATCCTAGGTAGGTTTGATTTGGTATATATGCATGGAGAAAGATAGTGAAACTTCAAACATTTTTAGATGCTGTGAAACCTCTTGACTCGTTTATAAACCAGTAGGTAGCAGTAGTGTTGAGGAGACAGAGGATGTTAACTCATTTATTGAGAACAAAAGGAGCGAATGAGGGAGTAGAGAATGTAAAAAGGAAAGACAATGTGAGACGAATCAAAGTAACTATGATGAATTAAAAGTCAAAAATAAAATTATGGATGGCATTTATAATATGAAAGTGGAGATGATTTTAAATTTTTAATTCAATAAGGTGATATCTTTAGGTTAATTTGGTTATGCAAATATGAATATGACGTGTGCTAAAGAATGTACAATTGGCATTCAGGCCCACTAAGAAAGGTTGAAGAGAGAGATTCTCATTAATGAGCCAGTTTTTAGCCCACTAAGCCAAAATTCTTTAAATCATCCCATTAATTTGAAATTAATTTTGAAATCCCATCCTTAATTTCAGAATTAAATCCATATGCTGCTTGATCCAAATCTTTTAGTTCTCCATTGTGCATTATTGGACAACTCCTTCAAGTAATCAATCATAGGCATGTCATTTCTGCATGTTACATCTAGATAATGTAAATATAGTAAACTAAATGTAACTAAGATTGAATTTAATCTATGCATGTTGCATTATGGATAAAAATAAACTATTAACATTACAGATTTACAGTGGGATACAAGTATAATTGTCAGTAACAATTGTAATTAAAAATAATTTCACACATGTATACATATCCATCATTTTTGTTTGTGCTGAATAGGAGCAAAGGAGTCCTAAGGTGAGTACATAATAGTCAATATGTTATGGGTGTCAATTCATTGTATAACCATACATTCATTGAATCCTTTGGATTACTTGATTGAACTCTTGTTTCATTGATATCTATTTATGAAACCAATATGTTGAAACACTTCATTGAGACCTTCGGTCTAGTGATCATTGATATATATATATATATATATATATATTCATGAACCCAATATGTTGAATTATCTATTGAGACCTTTGGTCAATTGTTCATTGATATAATGATAGCATATGGAAACCTTTACTCATAAATGAGTACCATTGTTATTGAATTCTTAATGCTATCAGTTGTGAAATGTTATATGTTACCTAAAGCAGAAATCCCCATCTGATGTAGGGTATACAGATGGCACCTTCTGAATTGAAGGAGTTAAAGGTGCAATTGCAAGATTTGTTAGATAAAGGCTTTATTAGACCTTGTAGTTCACCGTAGGGAGCTCCGGTATTATTTGTTAAGAAGAAAGATTTGTCCCTTAGATTGTGTATTGATTATAGACAGTTAAATAAGGTGACAGTGAAAAATAAATATCCTCTGCCAAGAATCGATGATTTATTTGATCAATTGCAACAAGTTAGTTATTTTTCTAAGATTGACTTACGATATGGATATCATCAGCTTAAAATTCAAAGTGAAGACATATGCAAAACTGCGTTTAGGACTAGGTATGGTCACTATGAATTTACAGTGTTACCTTTTGGTTTAATAAATGCACTTGCAGCTTTTATGGATTTAATGAATCGTGTGTTTAAGCCGTTCTTAGATAAATTTGTGATAGTATTTATTAACGATATATTGATCTACTCAAAGAGTAAGGAAGAACATGAAGGGCATTTGATAATCGTATTACAAACTTTGAGAGAGCATAAGCTTTATGCTAAATTGTCCAAGTGTGAGTTTTGGTTAGACCACATTTGTTTTCTTGGCCACGTGGTGAGTAAATATGGAATTTAAGTGGACCCGAAGAAAGTTGAAGCAGTAGCAAACTGGCCACAGCCTACCACAGTTACAGAGATTCAGAGTTTCTTAGGTATGGCGGGCAACTATCACCGGTTTGTGAAGGACTTTTCTCTAATAGCGGCAACATTAACAAGGTTAACAAGAAAACAAGTGAAATATAAATGGGATGAAACATATGAGGAAAGTTTTCAAAAGTTGAAGAATTGTCTTATTATAACTCCAGTGTTAGCATTACCTGACGGAGTAGGAGGATTTGTGATTTATTACGATGCTTCGAGAATTGGACTTGGGTGTGTCTTGATGCAAAAAGGAAAAGTTATAGCCTATGCATCTAGACAACTCAAGAACTATGAAATTAATTATCCTACTGATGACCTGAAAATGGCAGCGGTCATATTTGCTTTGAAAATATGGAGACATTATTTGTATGGAAAAAAATGTGAGATCTACACAGATCATAAAAGTCTCCAATATATTTTGAAGCAAAGAGATCTAAACTTGAGACAAAGAAGATGGGTAGAATTATTGAAGGATTATGATTGTCAAATACTTTATCATCATGAAAAAGCCAATGTAGTAGCAGATGCCCTTAGTAGAAAGTCAATAGGTAGTCTTTCACATATAACGGTACAAAGAAGACCTGTTGTGAAAGGGTTAAAAGAATTATTCAACAAGGGATTAAGGATTGAAGTGGGTGAATCGCAAATATTATTAGCATACTTTCAATTGAAGCCCAAGCTTATATATGAGATAAAAGCTTCACAAAACAAAGATTCTCAACTGATGAAGATCAAAAAAGAAGTGAGAAAAGGCCAAGCTCTAGAATTTGAAATTAAAGATGATACTCTTTATTGTGGTAGCTGTATTTGTGTGCCGAATGTGGACTAATTAAGAGAGAAGATTTTGAAGGAAGCACATCAAACTTCTTATAGTATACATCTCGGTGCCACAAAAATGTATCAGGATGTGAAAAGTTGCTACTGGTGGCCCGGATTAAAGAAAGATGTAGCAAACTTTGTGGCATCATGCTTAACTTGTCAGCAGGTAAAATTTGAGCATCATAAACCTTCTGGTCTGCTTCAAGAAATTAAGTTTCCTGAATGGAAATAGGAGCGTATTGCTATGGACTATGTAGTAGGATTGCCTCAAACTCCGAAGGGATACGATTCTATATGGGTCATAATAGACCGACTAACCAAGTCTTGACACTTTTTAGAAGTAAAGACTACATATTCAACGGCCCAATATGCAAGACTCTATATAAAAGAGATTGTGAAACTACATGGAGTTCCAGTATCAATTATTTCTAATAGAGGTACTCAATTTACCTCTCAATTTCGGCAAAATTTACAAGAAGCTTTAGGCACACACCTAGATTTCAGTACTGCTTTTTCATCCGCAAACTGATGGACAGTCTGAGAGAACAATTCAGACTTTAGAAAATATATTTTGAATGTGTGTTATGGACTTTAGGGGTAGTTGGGATCAACATCTTCTGTTAATTGAATTTGCTTGCAACAATAGTTATCATTCCTCTACTGGAATGGTGAAGCATTATACGGAAGAAAATGTCGTTCTCCGGTTTGTTGGGTTGAAGTGGAGGACAAACATGTCAAGTTACCTGAACTACTCAAAGATACAATAGAGAAAGTCCCAATTATACAAGCCAGATTAAATACTGCCTTTAGTAGATAAAAGAGCTACGTCGATCCTAAAAGAAAAGGAATTCATTTTATGGTGGGAGATCATGTGTTCTTAAAAGTCCCTCCCATGAAAGGTGTAATGAGGTTCGACAAGAAAGGCAAACTGTCTCCCCGATATATTGGACCATTTGAAATCTTAGATAAGGTGGAAGAAGTCTCTTATAGATTGCCATTGCCTCCGGCTTTAGCTCATGTTCATCATGTATTTCATATCTCGATGTTAAGGAAGTATGTACCTGATCTTTCACATGTTTTGCGACCTCAAGCCATTGAGGTTAATCGAGATTTATCTTATGAAGAAATCCCCATAACCATTCTGGACAGGCAAGTAAATAAATTAAGGAACAAGGAAATAGCTATGGTAAAAATTCAATGGCAGAATCACAATGTGGAAGAATGTACGTGGGAAAGTGAGGACGATATGAAACAAAAATATCCTCAACTATTTTGATCCTAACCGCTAAGTTCTCTAAAATTTCAGGATGAATTTTTTTTAAAGAGGGAAGAATGTAATATCCTAGGTTATTTCAATCCTAGAAATATAAGCATGACAACTTAGGAATGGAATGTTTGAGTAGCTAAGCTAATATGATAAAATTTAAGTAATTAAGTATTAAACTGAACATGTATGAATGTGAGATAATTTTTACTATGAATATTATGATTATATAATTGCTAAAAAAATATATGAATGACAATGGAAATAATATTGGACATTAATATAAATGAATGGAATAATATGTGCTAAAACATAGTTCACTTGCCAAAATTACCAAAATGACTAAGTATAAGAAACGTTAAAATTTGCTATTGTATAAATGAAGGTGGGCCCCACCCCATTTCATCATATGGTTCAGCCATGAAAGCCTAAAGAAGGCTTAAATATATATTTTTTTTTCAGTAACTTAATTACTTATAAGATGATGGAGATAACGTTTAAGATGTGGGTCTCACTTTTGACTAAATGAATTTTAACACATGTAAATTTATATTTTCTTATATATAAGTATAAGTTTTAGTATTATTGCAATGGATAAATATTCAATAAAATTTAAGAAGATAAGAATGAATATTGGCCATTTGATTTCTGGATTTAATCTCCACCCTTTGATTTTGGTGATTAAATCTTCACCATCAAAATTCTAAGTAATAATATTTAAAATCATATTAGTTATTTTCCATTCATTTCCACCTAACAACTAAAAATAACACTCCCATATTTATCAATATATTCGGCCACCACCATCAACAAGACTACATCAAGAATTTCAAGATAACTTTTCAAGAAACTTGGCTCATTTCTTGATTTTAAGTATGCTAGATGAGTTATTCCTTAGTTGGATGAAGTATTTTCTTCCTTTCTTTCCTTCATATATTCGACCCCTATAGGGAATTAATGTCTCAATGTTGTTTTATGATCTAAATACTAAATTGAGTATAAGAACATGCTATTTTGATGATCAATTTGTTAATTTGAAGTTTGAATGATGAACTTTAACTTTCCTCTTCCATACTTGAATTTCATTAAAGTTTTGAAATCTAAGTTAGAATTAACTCAATTAAATGATGATTTTTTTTTATTTATATCGCAATTAAAAGAATTTTGATTCAATTTGTCATTTGAAGGAATAAAAATTACTTTTCCCAATTTCTTTATTTCTGCCAACCTAGGGTTTTTGGCTTCCAAAGTTAGTTTCATTCAATTGATTAGTTAATTTCACTTGATTTTATGTCAATTGCATAAATTTTGAATCAATTTGAGAATTGATTTCATAAAATAGATTTTTCCTCTTCATTGGCATATTAAAGAAATGGTGTTTGATGAATAATATGATCGGGAATATAAATTACTATGGATGTAAATTGATTGAATGTGGAAGTAAAGTTAAGAAAAATGAATAAAATGATGGGGATAGACTATAGATCCATTCAGCCACTCAAGTGTTTTTCATAAGTGAGCAATAAATTACTGTATATATTAATATGTGATAAGTGTAATGTGTTAGACTTGATGAAATTATATTGGATTGGTTTAGAGTAAGTTTACTAGAACTAGAACTAGGATTAAGTTAGATGAGGATTAATTTAATTACTTGGTATTGATAAAAGTATAAATGATTGTAGAACCAAAGGGAAAAGAAAAAGAAAGTTATCCGGAGATAGCAAACCAAACTTATTGTTTATGCTAGGAGCAAAAAAAGTAAAGGTGAGTATGTAATATTTTAATATAATATGGGCGTTTGCCTTTCAAAAATATTATTTAATTGAAAGTTTGAGAAATCTTTGAATAACTCAAACTATTCTTCAATATGTTCCTAAATCATTACTGGTGTTCACACCTTTGTACAAAATTGAACCAAATGGCCTTTGGCCTAATAGCTATTTCTTTTCTAGCATTGAGCCTAATTAATATATTGTTAATCTAATTGAACATTATAAAGTTCAATTGTGATCTTTATTGGAAGTATTAAAGTCCATATTGATTTCATACCGAATATGTATATGAATTACTGTTCTCATATTAAGAATATATCTGAACTGAAAACCTTGATAAGCAGAAATTTCCAACTGATGTGGGGCAATACATTGGACCTTGTGCACATGGTAATATGCCTGCGGATAGGGCGAGCTTATCCGAACCTTAGCTAGGAAGGGTTTGATGGTCCTAACCGTAAGATTTTATCAGTCTTACACTCTGTATTATATGTATGAGTGAGCATGGCTTAGGATGCCACTCCAGTTATTATCACGTAGGAAACATATCATTTCCAAACTGTTATTGATTTCTACTAAAATTATCCATAATCAAAACTCTTTATTGAGTACCTGAAATGAAAATTTCTTCTTTAATACTGAGATCATACAACTCCTACTAGTGATTCTTTCATCATGCCGGCATATTTTATTAGATTATTATATGCTCACTGAGAATATCTCACCCGTGGTTATTTTAAAATTTTCAGGTGATATTGAAGATCGGGCAAGGTAATACTCGAGCTTCATTTTCCTCACTTGGGGGTTATTTTGCTATAAATATTTTGATATTTTTATTTTGGAATAATCATAATGGTCATGTAACTTGAAGAATTCGGTCTAGAGCTTCTTAGTCATTATGGTTTGAAAATTAATATGGTATGTAATTAAATGATAATGCTAGACATATGGAATGACACTACTATTGTGTATAATATTATGTTATAAGAATGCTACATGTTCTTATAGTACACAAATGGTATGATTAAGAGTATATTTTAATATAAAGAAATGACTTATGCTGGTTATGGTCCTGGGTATGCTAATTTATAGTATAAATGTTGTAATTCAGAATAGGTGTTCTACGGGTTTAAGTGAACTTACGTCTTCCTATGCCCTAGGATTGTCATATCTCAAAGATGGGATGTGATAATAAAATAAATTATCGCTTTGCTGGTTCATTTCATCCTTTTGACCTTCCACTTTCAAAGCTCTCCTTGCAACTAGCATCTCACCATAAACTGGCCTTGCAATCTTATATCCCCCATCATTAACCCTTCTTAGGACTTGCCTAACTCCTCTTGGATTAGTAGAATTGGTAGTTTGATCTCTAGTGACTGAAACTTCAAGCCTCTCCAACCTGTCCATCATATCACCATATCTCACATTCATGGCTTGCAAAGTTTGTTGTATGGCTTACAAAGTAGGAACTTGATTTCCCTCTTGACCACTCATTTTGATCTTGATAACAAGCTTACTAAAGCAAAAAAATAATAATAATCCTCACTTCACTCCCTCAGGTGTTTCACTTAAGTAATTTTTTTTTTTACCAGTCAAGTTCACTTGTATTTGTTTTTACTCAAATTTTATGGGGTTTAACTAAAATTTTATGGCTTTTCACTTTATGTACTCACAATTGCCTTTTACCACTCAACTCTCTTCATTTAGTTCTTACAAGAATCAAATAGTACAATATCTCAAGTAATTCTCTTGTAGAATCCAAAAATAACCAAGATAACTTAAAGAAATAAACACTAGTCGAGACGAAAACACAAATAAATTGAATTTAAATTAGAATAGCATGAGGACTATGAATTAAAATAGAAACAAAAAAAAAATGGAAAAATTAAGAAAAGAACAAAAACAATTTAGAATATGAGTAGGCAAAAACCAAATCGAAAATTAGGAAGGAGTAAAAATCCAATACTAGCTTGTTTTGGATTGTTGGATTGACTTGGTCAAACTCCTTGATTAAATCAAAACCCAATCTCTTAGAAAAGTGAAAGGACAATTAATTACCTCTTGGAAAATGAAAAGATAATTAATTACTTTTTGAAAAATGAAAAGACAATTAATTACTTTTTGAAAAATGAAAAGACAATTAATTACCTTTTGGAAAATGAAAAGACAACTAATTAACTTTTAAAAAATGAAAAGACAATTAATTACTTGCAGGAAAATGAATAATTTGTATCTTTTTTTTTTTACGATTTTTTTTTCATTTTTTTTCTCTTTTGATCTTCAATTTTAATTTTTTTTTAATAATTTCTATTTTTTTTAATTTATTAACACACTTATCAAATAATATGTTCCCCAAACAAGATAAAACAAAGACAACGAATTTCAAAAAAAACAAGAACAAAGAAGAATGAACACAAAGGAAATAAGAACAAAATAAACTAAGATGAAATAAAAAAACATAGACACCAAATAAGGGAAAGAAAAAAAAGGTAGCAACAAATGGAATCAAACGATAAACAAACGGAAAAAAACAAAAGAAATCAAGAAAACACGATAACAAGGTAAACGGAAAGATATGAAAACCTGATTTAGAGTCAAAACTCTGATACCAAACTGATGCGAACCTCAAACACAATGCCTTGATACTCCACGATCTTTACGGTTGAAAGCGACTTTTAGGAAAGCTAAATCATATTCGAAACTAGAACCTTGACATAATATTCAACTTGTGAATAAGCACCTTGGTATGGTTTGAACGCCACAAAGGTAATTAGCTTTTGATAAGTTCTAAATGATTCAAACAAGAACTAAATTTGAGAGAATCTCTCACAAGAAAAATAGCTCAATTTTATGCAAATGATATAATTTGATTCATTTGATGTAAAACTAAGTATTTATAGTGACTTAGCTCAATTACAAAACATAAAATTATTTTTCTAAATAAGAGAAAATAAATAAATTTGTTTTTGGGCTTGACCTAATATAAAACAGGTCTAAAACTAACTAAATACTTAATAACACATAACTTAACTAAGTATGGGCTTATGACATATCAAAAAGAGCCCAAATACTTGCAAACTTAATTAAGTTAATAAGTTTAAAGATAAATATG
>CATKHJ011168573.1:0-14582 GCA_949750685.1 Vernicia montana | reverse complement strand
TGATGTACACATTTGCAGAGATCGAGCTATGTTTAATACTTTACATACTGATGGAGAATTTGGCTACATCAATGTGGAAAACAAATTGAAGCTAAAGATTGAAGGCGTTGGGAGAGTTCGCCTGAAAGTCCACAATGGTGCCGTCAAAAATATTTGCAATGCGAAATTTGTACCTGGTGCATGAGCAAACATAATTTCGCTAGGAGAGCTAGCATCGCATGGGTATAAATATGTTGGTATTGGAAAAACATGTAAAGTATATAGAGAATGGAGTTTGGTAATGCAAAGTAGAAAGAAAGGGGAAAATATTTGTTATTTGGATGGTCATTCCCTTTTGCAGACAAGAAGCAGTAAAGTGAAGAAAATCGAGAAAATTGCAAAGAGAGTCCGGTTTTCTAATAAGGTTGAGATATGTGGAATTTTGAAACAAAGTGTTAATTCCACATCAGCAAGAAAGGGGGAGCCCTGTAAATCGGTTTTTAAAAAGACTGTCAAAACTCAAAGTGTAGAAGACTCTTACTCAAGGGGAGCATGAAGAGACCCATACTCATGAGAGAGACTGACAGAGAGTTGCAGTCATAATGAAGCCCTCATGTAGTAGGGTGGGAGAGATTTATTGGTGGTGGGACCCTCCGACATGAGGGCGCACACCTTTTTGACTAACTAAAAAAACGTGTAGAAAAAAAATGAAAGCTGCACCGTCCCACCGCCCAGCCGCAAAATTCTAATTTTGCAGCTGGCACGTGTATAAGGAAGATCTATAAATAGGTCTTCCTTATTTCATTTTTGAAAGAGAGTTAGAGAGAAAATTTCTCTGAAGAAATTTGAGAGAGGGTTTTGATAATTTTTGTCCGTCCAAAAATTATACTACATTTCTTTAATTTTTGTTCACTGTGAGAAATGGTGTACTGGGTTATTGGGTATTATGTGAAAAAGGGTTTACAATTTTGTCCGTCCAAAAATTATACCGTATAACTATAAGAGTTATAGTGAATTATCCTTTGTGGATCGTACATGTAGGTTTATTGAGAAACCAAACCAAGTAAAATTCTTATTGTTTTATTGTAAGTTATTTATTAATTTCTGCTTTCGCTGTGCGCGTGAAATATTCCATAAAATTTCCCAACAAATAATTGTAAACCAAACAAGAAAATGAGAATATGGGAAAATTGAAAACAAGAGAAGAGAGAAGAGTAGTGGGTGGGTACCTTGAGAGAGTTCAGAATCGGATGTGGGTGTTGAGCTTTGCATTGTGTAACGCTGTCGCTTTCTTCTTCTTCTCGATTCTGCTATTTAATGGTGTGGGTACAGAGACGCAAAGAGAGAAAGAGAGGTTACTTAAGGACCTCAAGCCAAAAACCCTAACATTAAAAAAAAAAAAAAAAAAAAAAAAAAAAAAAAAAAGAAGAAGAAGAAGAAGAAGCTTTCATCTTTCTTATCTAAACCCCGAATAATGTGAGTTTTTAATTTTTCAATTTAAAATTTTGTTTTTAGGCCATATCACCGTATCTGTTACCATAATTTTTTGTGTTTTCCTTCGAGTAACATTATCTTATTATTATTAGTATTATTTTGTGAATTTAGCTTGGAAATTAGGGTTGCAATTATTTTTTTGGTGAGTTTAATTAGCTTAGAAATTAGGGGCGAAATTGAGTGGAGTTAATATATTACAAATCTCGAATTCGAGTTCTGAGTCCATTCGAAAATTGAGATTTAAAAGTCAACTTATCTTGAATTTTCATTTTAAAGTTTGAATTCGATTCAAACATATATTTAAAATATTCAAACTCAATTCAACTAAATTTAATTATCATTAAAAAAATAAAATAATTTGATTCGTGTAGTATAATACTAAAATTTAACTAGACTCATTACTCAAATTATTTAGAGCTTGACTCTACTAAAAGGTGGATGGTACTTTTTCTTATACTTGTTTTGGATCAAGTTAAATTTAGGTATTTTCCCTAAAAAAATAAAAAAGTTAAATGTATGTAGGTATTTTATTCACAACTATCTTAACTCATTTACACTGGCCTGCTACTAAAATTATTCTCCAACCATTTTTTTAAACAAGTCCAAAAAAGTATTCTCTCATTGAACATTTGAATTTAAAAATTGTTTTCTGAATATTGATCCTAAAATCATAATCTTATTATTAACTTGCGATGTATAATTAATTGTTTTTGGTATTAGAAATTAAAAAGGATTGAAAAATGGGTATTAAATCTGTTTGAAACCTTTTTTCCCTAAAAAAAACAAGAAATATTTGTTTTTGAATATTGAATTCTTGCCCTCGTATTTATTTTTTAATTGAAAAATGAGAGGTGCAATGGCAACAGAGATGGAATATAGAAAATGAAAATTAAACCAGATATCACGACTTTGTAGTATATATTAGTGGTGATCAGTAGATTTTTTTCCAAATTAAGAAATGTAAATCTGTTGCTATGCTATTTATTATTATTTTAAAATTTGGATACAGAATTATTTTTGTTTTCATGAATTTTTTTTAATAAATTTAACTCCTACTGAAATTCGAATTCGAAACATTTCAACCTGAAAACGGTTTTAATACCTCTAAAACAAATGCGTTAGTTAAAACTCATGAAGTTTGGTCATGCATTGTGCACTAAATTTGTTGTTGTAGGCGATCAAAATAGTTGTTAGCAATAATTTTCAGCTAAATTTGAAAAAAAAAAAATAGAGAAAATAGATAATTTTATTCAAGAAAAGTACATATAGTATTTATAACAAAAATCATCTATTGGATTGAAAACAATAAAATGAAATTGTTCATTCATACCATTAATAATTGCAAATTGGCTCAATCTCGAAATGCAAGTTCATAAACCCTCAACTCATTCATCCCTCAATTATCAAACCTCTGGTAAAAAAGAGAACAAAACTTCTGTAGCAAGCCGCATCTAGAGAGCTCACCAAGATCCCACATCTAAATAATCTGGATTAACTGTTTTAGGCCGAGGTAAGAAATTGGGCAAACCAAGACCCTAATGGCAAATAGCTCTATAGTTATACTCCAAAAGAAGAACAAATTATATTTATGATTAGATGAATGTGGCTACACAGATCTCTTGCAGTTCTTGCACACAAGTGAATTCAGTACATTTATAAGTGTAACAACAACACAAGGCAAGATCAGCACTAATTGTAGAAACTTTCACTTCTATTTAAGTGGCTGTACAATGATAATTCTACTATTTTTAGCTGCTGATAAGAACAGATGGGATCAATTCCTGGCTATCCTCAATGCCATTCAAACAAGGTGGCTTGCCAGCTCCATAATAGAAGTATGCCATTATTTTTGAGAACTCATCTGCAGTTCGCATTGCTGAACCAAAAAGAGAAAGGGAAAAGAAATGCAATTGCTCAAGTCAGATAATAGAGCAGAGGTGAAAAGGGAAAAAGGATTGAAGACAGAACCATTTCTCAAATTAAAGAATTACCTTTCTCACGGTACAAGATCTTCCCAGCTTTAGTGAAAATAATTTCTGGGAAGACCGACACTTTTAGAGCAGATACCAAATCAGTCTCCGCAACAGCATCAATTGCAACACACTGTGATATGAACAAAAATGAATGTAAGAAAGACAGTAATCTTTTTGAAGGAATGGAAGTTTCAAGGATAATTCATTGCTACTTACTCTTGGTGAAGGTAGCCTGCAGTTCCATATGATGTGCACAGCCTTATCCAGTTCATCTCGAATTTTTTCATTTTCCTTTGGTCTGGTTAGAATATAAGATTTAGGTTAAAAATTAGCAGCAATTTAATTTTGGATGCAGAGAAAATTAAACCGAGGAAAGTATTTATCCTCTCTAAGCTTTGCCTTGGCAGGCATAAAGCAGAGCAACCACACAAACTACATCATGCTAAAACTTTCCTATCCATGTTCACCAAGTAAACAACTAATCTTCATTTAAGGTCAGATGTCATAAAAAAGATAATCCATGAGAAAAGCTCGGTGCTGTGAGAGGATAGGAGGAGCTCATGTGTGCAGAGAAAGAATATTGTTGGTACTTTTGGTAGATAAAAGCAAGATGAATCCATTGTGGTGGCATTAAGCGGTTACTAGGAAATTTAGTTGAGTGCAGCTCCTAAAAACAGGAAACAAAAAGGAGGCAAAATCAAAATGAAGCTTTCACCAGCTAATGAAACCGCAAAGGACAGACTCAAATGTGTGACCTGCGCACCTTTGTCCTAAAACAGAATTAAATGCATATTTCAACTTTGATAAGCCAAAATCACCCAGATAGAAAAAAGTACAAGTAATCTTTTATTCGATAATGTATCCTATAGCAGAAATAAATGCAATATTTAAACTTCAATAAGCTAAAATCACCCAAACAAATAAAGTAAAGTAACCTTTTATAGCGATTATGTACAACGATGATCAAAGGACTGATGTCTTTGAACACTGTCTCCTCCCATTCTGCAGTAGTAATGTCTTTGATTGGACGAATGTAATTATCGTCTTGCCACACTATTTCATTCTCACTATCATAGTTCTCATCATCTTTCTTTACATTCTTGATAGTTATCTTGTTAAAGAATTGATCCAGGTTGAATCCCCATCCATCAGCATCTTCAGGCCAGTCAGGATCATCCTCCTCCACAACAAGGGGGAAATCAGACAGGAGCTTTTGCATCTTTATCTTCTTCTCTTCAGGGTCAAGCTCCTCAGCAACATCAGGATGCTTATCAATCACTGCTCTAATCTTCCTTCTCCATTCACGTCTCTCTTCAGCATCCATAAGATATGGGTCATTCACCTCACCTTTTCTTGTTGAGGAATCATCATCATCCTCATCAGTGTCACTAGTTCCTTCCCATCGCTTTTTCTTTCCATCATCAGACCTGAGTGTTTCGACTGTTCGAGAAGCTCTTAGTCCACCACTTCCGAATTCACCACCCTGCAGCTTTGAAGATAGAATTGTTTTCCATAAGAAATTGCTTTTAAAAAAATTAGGATGCTTCATTCAAGTTAACTTCAATTCTTTATAATTAAGAGATGAATGGAAATGCACCTGCGAGGGAACCTTCAAAAAATTTGATGAGTGACTAGAACAACTACCAGCAGCAGAAGGAAAATCTTTGAATTTGTACCCTTTTATAGGTGAAAACAATTTCTGAAACCTTAATGTATGTTGCAGTGCCATTTCTACAAATAATTTCCCATTGCATATGACATTAGTTACAATGGATTGACTTATCTAGCAACAAAAAGTTCAAATAAAACAAAAGTATAAACAAATAATAAAAACTACCAAGTGATATATAACTGAAACATAATATAATTTATATCAGTATTCATGCTCAATGTCAAATATTTAATTTGGGCCAGTTCTTCCTATTGAAGATGTAATAGAACCCAAATTCAGTTCATAAGCAATCCACTTAAAAACCTACGAAAAAAAAACAGCTGCTGGTGATTTTTCAAGTTCTAAAGTCACCTGGGTTTTTACCAATTCAGAATTATTATGTTCTATTCTAAACAATTTTGAGAAATAAATCACAAAAATTTCTACACTCTACCTGCTTATAAGTTTATAACTACTATTTAGTTTGTTTTAGCCCAAAAGATTCAACAAACTCCACCACTTAAACAATTCTTTAAAAAAAAAAAAAAAAATCAATCTTTTTAGGAAATTGAAGAAACCCAGATAAAATAAATAGAATTTTAATTTTTTTGAAGTGAAAAGAAATAGAATTTGGTTATGGCTAAAATGGGACTTTCTTGAAGAACACAAAAGAAGATGTCTATCAATCATAGATAACTGGAAAATAAGCAATATTTTATTAAAAGAAAAGAAAGAAAGTTGCTTACCAGTTAGTTGTTGAGTGAGTGAAAATGAAGCTCAGAATTGTGTGATTATTGCTCTTGTTAAAACCCTTTTGCTTGTTTGAAGCTAAAACCCCTCACAGCAGAGTATGACCCATTCAATTTGCTAACGGGACAAACAGGATAAGTTTGGCTGTTTTCTCCCAACAAATATCATGCTTAAATGGCAATTTTTTTTTATTTTTTTTTTTTAAATTCAGCTATTAGGTCAAAACGACTTCGTTTATCATGGGTATGTCATATGTAGGTACGACAATTTAACCCCTCCGCCTGCATACTCTATAAGACCCCACCCGATTATATATATATATATATTTTTTAATTTTTAAATATTATATATATTTAATATACCATTTTTAATTTATAACTTATTTTTTATGTAAAAACATAAATAAAAATAAATATAATATATAAATATATATATATATATATATATGAAAAATTAATATTAAATAATTTTTTAAAAAAAAATAAATAAAAATAAAAATAAATATCCGCCCGATGGAGCGAATATAAAAATAATATTAGCGGAACTGATACGGATAATGAAAAACTCACTCCATATCCGCCCATTCATCTCTCTCTGCTTTTTACAATCAAAGTTAAATCATCTTGGCACAATATTATCTCATCTCTCTCTGTTTTTGCAATTAGATAGAGCTCAGCCAACATTGTGATAAGATTTGCACTTCCAATTTCAACCTAACAACCCACTCGATGCTGTTCTTTTTTCTTTTTTTTAAGATTTAGCAACTAGAGGTGCACCATTTTATCCACAAAGAAACAGATAATTAGATTAGTAACTCGATATAATGTACACTTTGGGAAAAAATTAGAGTCTCATTCCTTTTAGAGAAAACTCAAGAATATATACAGGGATCATTAGAACAGTAAAACGGTAAACGGATCATACAAAAATGTTCAAGGCGTGTTTGGCACGCTTGATATCTCTTCCTTGTGTGTAATTAGCGATGGAAGCAGCCATGTAAAGAACCCTACATTAGTTTCCCTGTTAAATCTCTGAGATGAGTATTCCACCAACATATTCCATAGATCTCCAACTGTCCATTCATGTTCCAGAATCCACTGGTTCACCTGTGCCAAAACATCAAATCAAGTAGTGTTGCTGTAGCAAGAAATATAAATTTAACATGTGCATTGGCCATTAATCAGCTCTAAACTGGGAGAATAGAGAACGGATCCATATAGCTGACCCCAACTAACTTCAGAATAAGGCTTAGTTGAGTTGGGTATTGACCATGCACCATAAAGAAAGCATTTGTATCGTGAAGGCCAACATCCAGGCCAGGTTACGAGTTTGAATCAATGGCAACTAAACATGGTAGGCTCATATAATTATCATCCATGAAGAAAGAAATTTTAACCATGGCAAGGATAATGCAAGTACCTTATCCAGGTTCCGCAGTTCTTCAATGCCAAACGTGTAGTGCATAATGAAAGGTCTTAATGCCTGAACGAAATGCATTCAGATTCAGAAAAGCATTCATATCAAACAAAAACAGGAAATAAGCAAGTTGAAATCTATTCTTTGAATGGAGCTATCAAATTTTACAAATGTCTTTTCAGAAATAAATGTTATATCCTAGACAGCACAGAGTATCTCAAAAAAAAATGTGCTTCTGGAAAATCAGACCTAACAGTTGGATTCAACAAAAGGCTACCTTCTATAGAAATCAAGTTGTTATTACATCACTTTGCACTTGATTTCAATGGCCAGGTTCCAGAATAAATTACCTGAGAAGCTGCAAGCCACTGAATGAAAGTCTTTAGTTCAGGATCTCCTCCAAAAGCACCACAACCCCAGTTCCCTGTTGCAATCCCAATTTTATCTTCATGTTGTAGGCACCAACTATCCTTCTTGTCAGACTCTCCAACCACTTCATTTGTAGACTCCTCTTCATACATTTCAATTTCAGCAGAAGCTAAGGGAGTTTCCTTTAACTAAAACGAAGCACAAGAATGATGATAAGAAAAGGAACCAAATGCAAGAAGCCTAATCACCATGAATGCGTGTAAATTTTCATCATTCTATTCTAGATAGAAAATAACTTCAAATGTTCATAAAATTAGTCATGCTAATATCCTCCCTAGGGCATGGAACTAAAATCACAAAAGCAAAACACCACCACTGAAGTCATATAGAACTCGCACCAGAAAATTATTTCTGGATATAACATTAGCATCTTTATCATCTTGTTTACACTCTGTTCCTTGACCAGTATCTTGAAACAGTCTTTTGTAACAATCACATTTAGATTGGTAAAAAAATCCACAGAATGCCTTGTTGATCTCCCTGCCAAAACCAAACAAAGAGTCAGAATGTTTTGTGGATAACAAAAAATATAAAAAATTATGATCTAGTGATCACTAGCAAGATTACACATATATCTTTTCCATCCAAGCAAAAAATTGAACTTGAAACCAAAGTGTGCAAAGATATTGATGGATAGTGAACAAACAATTTAAGGACTGGATCCATAGCCAATAAGCCTTAGAAAAAAGGCAGTGAACTACCAGGAAATAATTTGATGAGATTTGTGACATGTTTAGTTGCAGTTCTAGAACCATTGCAATTTACATTTTCAGGAGATCAAACTTGTTCACAAGCCTAATCAAGCTATTTTGTTAATCTAATTCCATCCATCAATTCTGTATTAAACCTGAAACACAATCTTCTCAATGTTTTATATGATCATTCTTCAGAGATAGAAACCTGCCTTGTGTCAATCAAAAGGATAGACAATAATATTGAGAGAGCTATATGGAATCTGTGCTGTAATAATTTGAGTACAAAAAGCATAGTTTTGCCAATTACAACAAAACAAAAAGTCCTTTTACCCAACGAACCCAGCTCCTGTCACAAGTATTGTGCACATAAAAACAGAATGCTCTCAAAATCAACAAGATACGCAGAAAAGTAGAAAACAACATACAAGATACAAAACTGTGAAGACAGAAAGTTCAAATGAACATCCAAAAGCAAGCTAACCATATTACCGACCCAGCCAGACTGACAACTTCAAATTAAGAGCTTTGTGAAAGAAAACGATCATGAAATTTATACAAAAAGCTGAAAATATTTACATACCGAAGGAGGTATTTAAGCTTATATTGCCTCCTCGCTGGACTAAATAATGCATCTATGGCAACAATCCTTGTTTCACGTCTTCCAAAACTGTCAATGTTCCTTTTGTCTACATGATCTCCAGAAAAGCGAAATGAAGAGGCATACCTACATAGTACACAACACAGAGGAGAATACGATAAGGAAAGGTTTGCAACATAACTCACTAGAACAGAATTATTTATACATTATATTGCAAATTTTCATATTAAAAAAGCTTTGTCTATATTGATTAAGGAAAAGAAAAAAAAATTCAGAAGGGGCACGTCAATGTAAACTAGTTAATTACTGATCATGAGAACTTTTACCATAAATCTGAAATAGTATCTTGAACCAGCAGGAAGAAAGGACATACAAAAATAAAATTACCAATGGATATAAAGTAGATAGAGTAACTGATGATATATCTCAAGTTTTGGATTTCAATCCCTTGGGTAATACTCACCCTGTGTAATTAGAGAATCTTTCTGCACCAACAATTTCTATAGCCTCATTGTCTTCCATGCAAGGCAAGAAAAGCATGCCAGCAATTAATTCAGGATTTATCATGAAACGGATCTCTTCCTGCATTAGATGATAATGAGAACAAAATATTATATAGAGGATGCAGTTTAACAAGATTTGGAAAAAACAATGGCCTTAGTGGCATGCACCAAAACCAATCATGCACAAAATGATTAAAATGAGAAGATACACGTTAAAAATCTTGAAAAAAACCATTAACTGATTATTAAGAAGTTACACCTGTACACAGCCCCTGTGAAGAGCACCACCCCCAAGATATTTGTTAGCAAAATCTACTTCAAGTGCTTCACTAGACTGATCTTCTATTAGGCCTGAATCGTAAACCTACAAAAATGCACATAAGTAATAGTCCACAATTCAATAATAAATGTAAACAAATTAGACTGATAATTTTCCATGAATTTATTCAAAATTTGGAATTGTGCTAACTAATTGCTGAACCAATTTATTTGTTACCTTACCTTGAAAGGGCAGAGTGGGGCTGCAGATTTGTTCCAAAAATCAGCCTTGGGATAAGAAATACTTTTAGGAAGTTGTTCCAAAGGAAGAATCTTCCTCTCAAATGACACAAAGCCCACAGGTGTATATGAACATATCCTTTCAAAATAGTGAACAAGGCACTTTATTTTGTTCTCCTGCTTTTCACTGAAACTCTCACACAGATTCCTAAAAAGCAATATAATCACAGATAAAATCATTTTCCACATTAACCAAAAAAATAGAAGAATCATAAAGTTAGATTGACAAAATAAACCAAATTTAAGCAGCAAAACTAATTGATAAAACAGGATAAATCATTCAACCTGTGATATCAAATCAACAATGAATTTTAACTACTTTGCATATCTTTATGATCACTGAATATCCCTTTTTTTTTTGGTATTGAATACCTTATCCCTTTTCATATAAAAGATGTGAATTTTGAGAAGTTCAAGTATTTCAAGTACATATTTCTATACTTTCCAGTATTGTACATATTCCAATCATTTTCCTCCTACTGATTTCATCCAGAAAGCTAAGCCCTCTAATGCACAAAGTTTTAAAAAATGGTATTGATCAGGGCGTTGCATCAGGGAACCATGCAAAGTGTAATAGTATTGGCAGGTGCTTCCATGAATTTTTTGAAACAATAGCAAAATGACTCAATTTGATGTTTTAACAATAATTTAACTAGATATGTAACATGCTAATACTTCCAATACATGAAATAACTATTTATTGGACAAAAAGGAAAATAGATGAAGAAGAATAAGTATGACGAAAAAGCCAAGTACACCTCTCTCATCACTTCTCTCTCTAGGTATGCCTTTCTCATCTCTCTTTCTCACACACAGACACAGAGTTGTTGTGCCTCCTTTCTTCTTCTGCTTTTGCAAGGTGATTGTGATGAGAAACAACTGTTATGTTGCAGCCTGAAACAGCCATAATAGCCATGCCATTCCATGTCACCTACGATTTACAATTCCCATGAAGAAACAGCAATGGCCTTTGAACAACCCATTATGAAATGGCTATTAGGTAAAAAGTCCTGCCAAACTAAAGGTGCTTGTGTTGTCAGCTATACTTGATGGAATCAACAGTAAGGACTTGCCAAGAATTTTGAGCCACATAAAGGAGTCGTTGACTAGGAAGAAGTTGGATTGGAAAGTGAGTTGCTAGAAAATGCATGTATTGAAAGTTCCCCAGATGTAGACCACTCCCCTTGGTAAATTCCCAATAAGGGCTAGGGAATTTGTTCTTCTTGAGTAAATATTTTACTAATTAACAAAGTTTATGTTTTAACAGTCAAAGGTAGTAAAGCCAGTCTTTTTTATTATAAATTGCAGTAGGGGTACCATCATCTTCTTTGGCTTCTGTTCCCAAGAAAAAAGGTATGTGAAGGAAATGTTGGCAAAATCACAAATTACACACACATATCTACAGATTTGAGAAGAGAAAGAAAACAAATAGAAAGAATTTTATGCCATTAGGCAAGTGTACCTATGTACACAGATAGCCACCTGCATTTTTCACAATGATAAGAGAGTATTACAGCCCCATTTATAAAGAAACTAGAGTTATTCCTAATAAATGTAGGACAGGAAAAACTAGTAATTACAATATAACCTCCAATAGTAATCGCCCTTGACTATCAGGACTGTACACCCCTCCTCACAGAATCCCCTCCCCTTTGTCAGGGCCCTTTAAAGTCCTAATTTCTAGGAAAATCAACATAAAAACCAAGCACATTTGCAACCTACTTTCCAAAGAGATAGCCCCAGGGAAATGATATCCCATGAAGTACATCCCCAGAAGTTGGTCAAGATGAACCAGAAAAGGCGAAAGCACTATCCCATGATATGTATGTTTTATTTTTACAAACTGGGAGAGACCTTGAATTCTAGAGAAGTTTTTGTTGATTAAGCTTTAGTGGTTGTAGATTTACAGCTATAAGGGATTTGTAGCTCATTTTATAGTTGTTCTAGGGCTTTTTGGTTGGTTTATATTAGTGCTAATGCGGAGCAGTCTCTAGATGAAAAGGCCATATAGTTTATGAAGTCACTGTGCTTTTCTATGCATTTGTGATTTCAGATATCCTACATAAAACTGTCGGGAATCTCCACTAATGAAATAAAAATCAAGTGAAGAGATGGCAAGAAATGACAGAATTTTGGATTTTTTTTTTTTTTTTTAAAATTCATATTTTGGATCTTTCAACTGAAGTTCTTAAATATAATTGACCAAGCTCTGCAACAAAAATGCATTTCATATCAAGCACAATAACCTAACTGATGCAGTTTATGTTCCTATGAATAGGAGTAGCCCAAGTCCTGATCACAACCCAAGTCAGTCTCAGAGAGAAGGATCTGTTCGCAATTATTATTCTTCCTTTCTAATTGTAAAAACCTTAAATAAGTAATTTATATTTTTATAGGGCATTTTTTATACTTCTGTTGGGTTGTTTTTTAACAATTTTCTATATTATTTCTCCATATAAGGATGTAGCCTCTATAAGCATATTTGGTTTTTAGTTAAATTATTATTTTGTTGTGTGTGTCAGTGTGTGAGAGAGTGACAGAGAGAGAGAGAGAAAGAGAGAACCTAGGGTTCTACATACTACGCATCTGATCTCTTAATGAAACATATCCATCTGGGGATAGACAGAGTGCAATTTAAAATTTGAAATGGTATTCAATTTCTAGGATTTCTTCTACCTCTGTATTTTAATTTTCTAGTCCGATACTTGCAGTCTACACTTATCATGCTATAAGAATATTCGGGAAAATAAAGCAAAGCTGAAGATCACATACTCAAACAAATGATCAAAATTGATCCTTGGAAGATGTTTTGCACCTCTATCAGTGATTGGAAACAAACAAAAGAAAGCGCATGCCAGAAGAGCGCCAATCAATTCCTGAGAAGCAACATTGACATTATCAAAACCTATAACATAAAGAACACATATATTTCTAAGTGAATAAAGTTAAAAATTAGATGACAGGAACCAACTTGTAACATCATATGATAGCGTCTCATTCAATTGAGCTCATGGGTCTTAAAGTCCTAATTGGATAAGTCTGTGAATTACTCATACAGGAATGATATATCCATATATTGTCAGTGCAACCCTAGTCTTGTAACATCATATGATAGCATCTCATTCAATTGAGCTCATGGGTCTTAAAGTCCTAATTGGATGAGTCTGTGAATTACTCATACAGGAATGATATATCCATGTATTGTCAGTGCAACCCTAGTAATAGTTCCAAAATAGTATTATAATGATATTAGCTTATAAGAACAAATGGAATATTTGAGAAAGAGAGAGAGGAAGAGGCTCATGTATCATGTAATTGTAAGCTGTATTTATGATGATAAAGAGCACATTTAACAAATATATATAAGAAGAAACATTATAAAGATTGAAGATAAATGTTGATATGAGATCATATTGTTACTTAATCAAAAAGGAAAACATATTTTCTTAGCCTTAGTTGCATGAAATTACAAATTTGATTCCAGGGCCGGAAATACAATGGATACAGCCCAAAACTATTCTAAGATTAGAATTAAGAACAGGAAAATTTCAAACTTCTCTTGAGATGAAAGAATGTGCAATGAAGGCACCATCATGATGACAAGCACATTGAGACACCATTTCCATAATTACAGTTAGACAAAGACATCATTCTTGACTGCCAACCCAGCAAATTGTTTCTTATTATCAATGTTAGTTCAATTCTCCTTTAATGCATTTTCAGCCTCTTTGAAATGGGGCATGCAATGAAACTATGTACTTCGAGAATGCAACTGCTTTATAAAAAAGGGTACCTGGCTGAGGAACACTATGCCAGCTTCTTGCGGACCCAATAAGCGGAGACCAGTTTTGACGCCGCCATCAAGCAAGTTATCTGCATTTTGATAGTGAGATTCTAACAGTGATGGCATCCTCAAGAGCAAATTAGCCAATGCTGGGAGAATCTCCCCAAACCATTTTGTGGACTCAGCTCGGGAAATCAGCTGGGAAAAAAAAAAATATGCATATTAAAATTAATCAATAGACATTAAATTGATCTCATATATGAGCAACTGACAAGTAATGGTTCAAAATTCCACATTAACAATCAAAATCTTCCAGAAGTTGATAAAAACCACATACCCAGGAAAGAAAAAAAGAAAACCCAATCGCTAGAATAACTTGTTACAAAACCCCAGCCTCAATTAACAACAAAACCTTGTTATTAAGCCAAAAGAAAAGAAAAACGAGAAAACTGAGAGTTGTTACCTCGTCAAAGAAGAGGGAATAACCTTCTTGTGCAAAAGGAGCGAGAGGTTGAGCAGAGAGATTGAGAAAATTTCTGATATCAGAAATAGAAGTGAATAGTAATTCTCCAGAATTGACATTGCTATAATCAGGCCCTTTCGAGAGTGCCTTGAGAGCTTCCACAACTTGTGATGGCCAAAACAAACTCGAGGAGCGAATTACTAATGGCAAGAATGGTAAGATCGACTTCAGGTCTTCTCTATTCTCCATTCACTGATACTTGACAGAGACACTATAGTTTTTGATGATT